>JAEMPF020026884.1:27500-29084 GCA_022496165.2 Catalaphyllia jardinei | reverse complement strand
GGCAGAGTGTAGATTTACAACTCCTAAAACTTGCGGAGAAGAGGAAAAGTGTGTGGCCAGCGCTATTCCTAGGTAACGTGTGCATTTAGTCTGATAAGATTTCTAACGTCAGTGCCAGAGGTCGGAAGTGTACAGCAAGGTTGAAAGTGGACCAAAACACGAGGTCGCCATCATTGAGCGAGAATTTCAATGGCCTTTTCTGTTTTGGGTTGTTTAATAACTGTACCGTTACATTCAACGTTTGCAGTAAATAATTTAGGTTTAAAGTTTGTTTCGTAAAATGTGTGATTAAATAGAGTTGTTTATCTGCGCGTATTTTTGTTGCTTTATCAATATGCAGATTCAGAAAATTTGCATCCGTGTTTCAAATGATTTGAAACACGGCTTTCAAGCACGGCCGTGTTTTCAACTCGGTTTTCATTGGGTTTCTAAACCCATCCACCTGACCAGAATATGATGCTCTGGTTGGGCAAGAGCTGTATGAATAATTAATGAGTTTGAGAAAGTTGATTCACTATCGATGTACATGTCAACTCATCATTAAAACTACGGCTGCATAATTGTATGGGCACGAACGTGTTTTTATGTTTGAGTCCGTTATTTTGTTCTTGATTTTCACCTCTGAAAATTATGGTAAAACATGTATTCGCCTCAGGCTCAGTGGACATTGATGTTCGTCTCGGTGAATATTCACTATTGTCCACCGACCCTGAGGCGAATAGTTGTTAAATAATTATTATTTTCCTAAGTTACGCTACATACAACACTTACGGGTAACTACTATACAAATAATAACTCTATATAATTACAACTGATTTCTACAAGAAATATTCTTTTCGGGAGATATTATAAAATAAAATTTGCTAATTTTTCTCCAAGTTCTTTTTTCTTTCATTACGACAAATTGAACTAAACGAAACCTTCTATTTTCAACATATGAATTAGTTTCCGGACAAAAACATCCCAAATACATTCGCGTTGGTTGATTTTCTGGAAATGAAAGTAGAATTTGGCATAGAGGAGGCAGAAATTTAGTTTTTTAAAGTAGAACGTCACTCCAAAAGGCGTATTATTTTTGTCACCGCTAATAAAAAGCTAATATTGAGGTAAATTACTAACCGAACTTTCAGCTTCCAAAGTGCATTCTATCTCAAGTCATTTGTCTCCAAAGAAGCCTAAAATTTGGCATCGGCTGCCACCATTTTGAAACAAATGCTCAGCGGCCAGGTCGGGCTAGGCCGCTAAGCGTGATGTCATCTTGACCAAGAGATCTGGTCTTGCCAGCGTATTCGTTTACTCGAGGTCATGCTGATCTTCAACCTTACCGTTTTGAGCCAGAACATGTTTCTAATCCTGAGGATAGCGAAAGTGAAAACGAAGAAGTAAACGATCGGTTAGAAGGCAGTCAGAAATATTCACCGAATTCCAACTGAAATCCTCAATCAAACCTATTAAAAGTATTTGGTGTTTCTTTAGAAATGTCAAGCAATCCCAAAAAGGATATTGGTTTTACATTCGATGAATTCGGTGAATATTTCTGACTGCGGGGCATTTAGTCGATTTGGGACCGTGACATATATTTAG
>JAEMPF020026884.1:5000-12500 GCA_022496165.2 Catalaphyllia jardinei | reverse complement strand
CCTAAAACTTTTCCGATTTCTTTTCTTGTTTTAGGCCTTTGTACATTTCTGAATAAAATTTGAAATCATGAGTTCGACGTCATTAGCGGAAAACGGCATATATTAGACTTATTAAAAGGGTGTATACGTTAGCCCGAAGATATGAATTTTATGTTCTCGTGGCAAGAACAGTATCTCACGAGTGAGCGCAGTGAACTCGTGAGATATTGTTCTTGCAACGAGAACATAAAATTCATATCTTCTTGCCACCGTGTAATATCTTCTAATTATTCTAACATTTTGATTGGTTCTCGGCTATAATCTTTTAGAGGACAGACGCACGATTGACGTTAACATAACGAAGTTTTTCTGTTTCGTTTTAAAATGGGAGGAGACGTTTTGAGAATTTAGATAATATTTTACGTGACTCGAAAGATAAGGTACACAAAAAGCTTGTCGAGGCATTGAACAGGTAAAAGAGGGGGAAGGAATTTTGTTTTGTTTTGTTTGCCCTGTCGGCTTTTCTTCCTTTTATGATTTCCGGCCCCTGGGACACTCCTCAAGATCAGCCACTGCATAAGCCTTACAAAGATGTACATATAAGCGCAGGGCTTACAAGGAGCAGTTAACGGTACTCTAAGACCTTAAGAGCCACTGCCACTAAATATGGAGAATCCGGCGACAGTTCGGAAAATTCGGATTTTCTTTCATTGCGTCAAAAAGACTCTTTTGGTGAACTATTTTCAGAAATATACTTTCAAAGTTCCAGCGAGTTCACATTTTTGTGAAATCTAGGAAACTTCGAAATACAGCTCAATCAACCAAGATGGCCGATGAAATTTATCCAAAATTGTACAGTTTCAACACGTCAGTACAGAAAGAAGGGAACTTGCCTGGATTTCATATTCACACAGTTTGTAATTTACCCTTTGGTCATTCTTCTGAGCTAAAAGTCGTCTTGAAGTAAATACGTTTTGTCTACTTCTTGGCCGTTTGAAAAATACAACTAAAGCAATTCAATTTACATGTAAAATTTCAACGGATTTTAGAGGGCCATAACGTCTCTAGAATGCCAACATCTTGACAATTAAAAGGTTCTAAAGAAATAGCTATGCTATGGATATATCATAACTAAATGGCTAGTTTGGTCCGTGAAAATTAAGCGCGCTTGGGTTATCTCTTGTAATTAGTTCTCTCTTTTTACTTTAAAATAGGCGATCGTCGTAGCCCCGACTGCGGCTGCAACGATAAAAAAAAAAAAACAGTTTGCTTGGGACGCGAAACGCAAGTGTTCATGTAACGTTTGTGTAAACAACATTGTTCTCTTTGCCACGGTGTCACGCCATGCAATTCACCACGACAACATATATGCACACTTAATGGCGCGTTTTTCCTATCAAATTTCAATTTATTAGTCGTTTTTACATACGACCTTCGTTTTTCAAATTCAATATTCCTTTTATTCCACCATGACGTTCGTTTTTCAACTTCAGCATTCATTCTATGAAGGTCCCAAATAGTGTTCTTCAATCCCGCTATCCCGACCGGAATTTTCCCTCAGTTACGTAATCCCGACGGTTTCTACCGGCTAATCCCGATCCTGGTCATATTTTCTTAAGTCTTTGACCTCAACAAAAACAATCCTTGAAGTTCCGCGTTCCAGGTTCCCTCACTGCAGACCCAGCAGACCCAAGCACTCACTATTTGGTTAAATTAGCTGTATCTCTCTGCACTAAAACGTTGATCTAGTTCAATTGTTTTTCATGACTAGTTTTAAACGAGTTGCGTCAGTCAATCAGTCATTTTTATGGTCTTTTATAGCTCGTTTCCTTTTCTTTTTTCTTTTTTTCTGTTTTGCCTCTTTTGTTTGATAACGCCTGCCTTCCGGATCACTTCAATTCGATTCCCCGAAAAACGTCTCTCGGAGATAATAGCGATCAAAGAAGAGCATTATGCACTTATCAGCGGCCATCCCAGGGGTTGACCCCGGGGAATCCCCGGGCATTTGCACCAAGACATTTGCAAATTCCACCTACACAGGGCTAATATTCTTCCACAAAAAGCTACCACTGTCTCTTCCCCGGGGAGCATAATTTGAAAGGACTCCCAAATTGTAACGTAATTTCCTTCATAATTTTTAAGAAAAGTTAAACAATAATTTATACAGTAAAAAAAAAATAGCCAGTCCACCCGTTTCTGCACACAGCGAGGTTCAGCTTTATACCTTGTAAGTCATAGAATAACAATTTCAACGAACACACACTTACTTCGGCCTACAGGGCTCTATACCCAGTCCCCGTGGTACGGATCTTTCATTTTCAAGATGTCGGCGATGTTGCAAATTCCCGTGCAGCATGCCTCGGAAGTGCAAAAGCGGTCCAATGCCCCCGTCCCGAGCCAAAAATTAGCGACAAAGTCCGCAAATCCCGCGCTATTCTTCCGTATGTCCCCGGGGTCCCCCCCCCCCGGGATGGCCGCTGATAAGTGCATTAAGGGTACATATCACGACGTCAATCGCAACTCAGAAGAAAGTTTGCTCATTCACCATTTTAGGGGTATAGAATGGTCTACAGAAAATGATGCGTCTCGGAAAATATAAGCCCTGAGCCTCGAAATCTCAGCATTTCAAACAAGAGTCTCGGAATCTCTGGCTCGCTGCACGTTGAACAGTCTCTAAGCCTCGAATTGTTATAACTTGGATCTCAGAATCTCGAAAATTGCACCCGAAATTAAGCAATATTACCACGGAACTCACAGTTCAACGAGCATGAAAAAAAGGTGCTAAGGACACGGACGTTTTTCAAGAACTTAGCTATTGGTTTGAATTTTTAACGCACGATAAGGTTACCTATGTGTAACGCACGTCAGCGGGGTTCCGTTACCTTCCGTTGAAGTTTTTGTCATTTTACGTACCATAAACTCGAAATATTTTCAACACAGATCTACTTAAAAGCTTTATGAGTCTCGGGCTCGGATTGTTTACAGGTAAAGTCTCGGGCTCGGATTCGATCTAAACGTTTGAATCTCGGTCTCGGATTCTTAAACAAGGGTCTCTATTGGGAACCCTCTTCTAGTTAACCTAGACAGTCGTTTTCTAAGTTCAGCATTCGTTTTATTCAAGCACAACGTTCGTTATTTAAGTTCGACATTCGTTTTATTCAAACGTGACGATTTTGTCATTTGTTTTTTAAAACGAATGATGTTAAGTGAAAAACGAATGGCAAACTGGAAACAAATGTCACGCTTGAGTAAAAATATATAAATCGACGTCAATACACGAACGTCGCGTTTTGTTTAAAATAACGAATGTCAAGCTTGAATCACGAACGTTGCGCTCGAATCAGAAACAAATGTTGAACTTAGAAAACGACTGTCAAGGTTAAATAAAACGAATGTTGACGTTGAAAAACGAATGCCAATGTTGAAAAGGAGTATTGAATTTGAAAAACGAAGGTCGTAAGTAAAAACGACTAATAAATTGAATTTTGATAGGAAAAACGCGCCATAAAGTGTGCATATATGTTGTCGTAGTGAATTGCATGGTGTGACACGGGGCGTTTTCTATTTACCAAACAATTCCGGAAATTCCGGTTGGGGTGTAAATGGAACATGACTTTTTGGTTCGTCCCACTGGAAATTTTCCCGAATAAACGGAATTTCTGAAAAGGTAGTCCCGTTTTCCCGGTGGAAACTTACCAATGGAAATTTGTGTTCCATTTACAGAATTTCTCGTCATTATCACCAGTTCCATGCCTTTCGCTGTCTTTTAAGCGGCCAAGCCCCCTCGAGTTTCAACAAAAATGGCGGCAGATCATGGTCCGTTTTCTGGAAGCTTTTTGCAAACAAACTTTGAGGGCTACTACGACTGCTCTGCCTGCCACGTTCAAGCGCCAGATCTAGAAAATTTATTGCAGCACGAATGTGCCGCATATAAAAGTGGTAGGTAGAAATTCTTTCTTGTTCGAAGCTTTTTTTTGCCGGCGCACATTTCCCCCGTAGAATGTTGCATGAACAACTCTAAGAAGTTCTTTAGTAATTCTTCGTTCACAGATGAAGTTTCTACCACTGTAAAGCTAGAAAGATGGGGGGATGCAGATGTCAGACTTCTCATAACCGCAAATGCCGATAATAAGCATTTGTTTGGCAGGAAAGCGACAAAGAAAGACTTGCTCGAGAAAATAGCAGAACAGTTTACTAAGGCATCAGTGGTCGTTTGGTGAAGCGACAGCTAGGGGGCCTGTGAACAAATGGGACTTGTGACAAATGGAACGCGCTCTTCCCAAACGGAAATTCCCAATAGCAATTTTCCGAATTTTTTTGTAAATGGAAAACGCCCACGGTGACAAAGAGAACAATTTTGTTTACACAAACGTTACATGAACACTTGCGTTTCGCGTCCCAAGCAACTGTTTTTTTTTTATCGTTGCAGTCGCAGTCGGGGCTGCGTGGATCGCCTATTTTAAAGTAAAAATAGAGAACTAATTACAAGAAATAACTCAAGAAGAAGTAGCGATGGCTTTTCTCCATTTATTCGCCAAAGGTGCTCAGGTTTTGAATGCAGGACTACCGTTCCACCTTGAAGACCGACATTTTGCCAAATTCGTCTGCTTGGACAGCTGATTTCTAGAGGACTGTGTCATCTATAACCAAGGCTTATTCTGAGGTACTATTTAAAGTATTACTTAACTATACAATATACAATATCTACGAATAATTTGTGTCATGAAACATGTCGAATTGTGTTTATAAAGATGACTGCGAAATCGAAGTTCTTTCTCGCTCGTCAAAAATGGCGTAAATGGTCAAAATGCCGTTTATAGTTTTTCATCTAGCGCGCTTAATTTAGTTATGATATATCCATAGCATAGCCATTTCTTTAGAACCTTTTAATTGTCAAGATGTTGGCATTCTAGAGACGTTATGGCCCTCTAAAATCCGTTGAAATTTTACAAGTAAATTAAATTGCTTTAGTTGTATTTTTCAAACGGCCAAGAAGTAGACAAAACGTATTTTCTTCAAGATGACTTTTAGCTCAGAAGAATGACCAAAGGGTAAATTACAAACTGTGTGAATATGAAATCCAGGCAAGTTCCCTTCTTTCTGTACTGACGTGTTGAAACTGTACAATTTTGGATAAATTTCATCGGCCATCTTGGTTGATTGAGCTGTATTTCGAGGTTTCCTAGATTTCACAAAAATGTGAACTCGCTGGAACTTTGAAAGTATATTTCTGAAAATAGTTCACCAAAAGAGTCTTTTTGACGCAATAAAAGAAAATCCGAATTTTCCGAACTGTCGCCGGATTCTCCATATTTGCTGGCAATGGCTCAAAATCATGCATACCGTTAAAACCATGCACATTTATATGGCTCATACAAGGATGTTCACCATCATAGCTTATATGAAAGAGGTTCCTTCCATCCCTAAGGGTGTTAGCAAGACCAAGAATTAAAGGGAAAGCAGCTGTTTCTATTTAAAATAGTCCTAACACATACGTAAACAACAGACATCTACTACCTTTCACTTCTACTCTAAAAGCGCATGATCGCCAATTTCCCCTTCGATCCCTTGCCGTAAAAGTTACAACGCGGGATCCTTCTGAGAATTTATGCGATGTATCTGTCGGAAAAATCCCTACTGGAGTGACTTCCATGTCAGGAACTTCACCATCATTATCCTCAGCCGTAATTGCTGGCCAGGAGACAGTTTTGTCCGTCTTTCCTTTATCAGCAATGACAGATTGGTCTGACGGACACGTCGTAAACTCCGGCTTTTTTCTGTCTATAAATGAGACGAGAAATAGAACAGAACAGCATTAAATTGGATAATACCTCTCACTAGTTCCGCCAAGTCTTTTCCAAATTGATCATTTTGATTTATTCAAAACGGAGAATAACCTATTTGTTATCACATCTTACAGTTCATATTCTTGGTCATTTTCATGGTCATAGCTATCTGGCGTGGCGAGGTGCGACGTGGCGTGATGTGACGGGTGCTGGGTGGCGTGGCGTGACACGTGTTGTGGTGACACGGCGTGAAGTGACCGGGCGCAGGGACGCGTGAGGTGGTGGCGTGGCGTGGCGTAGCAAAGTGTGGCGCGAGGAGGCGTGAAGTGGCGCGGTGAGTCGTGGCGTGACATGGCCTGACGTAGAGTGGGGTGGCGAATGAAAAGGTGGCAGTATAAAACAAAGTCCTACCTACAGAGGCACAGCTCGTTTTCTACATAAACTGTTTCACTGTTTTTGTTTTTGTTTTTGTTTTTGTGAGATTATGCAATATCATTGCATAATTTCAAATAATAATCAACAATTATTCCACGAGCGCGCTTGGATATAGATCATGGTATAATGGCTCATATACCATGATGGCTAAGCCAATGAAAACTCTCCATTTGCATTATCCAATGATCCAGTTTTTAATAATCTCGGATATTCTCCAGTTTAGATCATTCGCGCGAGAGCGAAAAGATTTGATGGATTATAATGGCTCATAACCCATGATAACTACGCCGATGAAAACTGTCCAACTGCATTATCCAATGATCCAGTTTTTAATAATAATTATTATACATTGTACCAGGAGCCATAATCAGGGACGGAGACCGTAAGCGCGCGCCATTTCTAGTATTGGGGTTGGCGCCATGATATGGGACAATTTTTCTATTTTTAGAACAAATTGCGCCATCGCCTGCGATACACGCGCGTACATTGCTGCGAGGATTTTCGCGGATGTCGCGTAGTGGAAATGGCGTCCGAAATTCCCGAAATCGTTTATGCTTTTGGCCCACAACTCAACGCCTTTATGGCTGTCGGAATTTTGCTTAAGTATTTTCGCCGTAAGTTGCTCCAGTTTCAGTGAAGACAGTGCCGAATTTAGGTGGGTCCCGCTTTATATCGCTGACCAAGTTGATCAGAGTTCCGCTGCTCCTTTTTATACAAGAACTTTACATTACTCCAATCTAAGACTTGAATAAGATTAACAGCTTTTCCATAACACAGAAAAAAAAACTAGTTGGATATGTTTGGATATAGCAGCGCTTAGGCCCAATAAGTGACAATAGGCTTCTGTCTTTAGATGCTGCGTAGTTTTGTTTGTGTAAAAATCCAATAAATTGTCTGTTGTCGATGAATAAGAGCGCTCGCTGATGCGTGTTTTGCACAGCTAATAAAACGTGACAAATTGCACCTCGCACTTTGCTGTGAAAACGTACATTGAACTCATATAATATCTCTAGTTTTTGAATATGTTTAAGGTTGATAATGTTTCAGAACATATTAAAAGCTTAGCTGAAAATATGTGAATACAGAAGAAATAATCAGAAAAGTTACGATGACGCTTTTAATCAACTCGAATAAAGATTTTGATTTTGTCGATTGAGTCAAAATTCCTTGTCTATTTCATTTTCGCAGTGTAAAGTTTCACTATGTGAAAGGAACACACGTGATGTTAGTCGGCTTTTGGCGAACGTTGGTGAAAATTGTTGTAGCATCTCAGCACAAAAGACAACGAAACAAATCTTTG
>JAEMPF020006024.1:20830-40320 GCA_022496165.2 Catalaphyllia jardinei | reverse complement strand
AAGAATAATGTAATTATGGTTACAGAGCTGCATGTAAAATCATCAACAAAACGCTATTTACTCCATTCGTCAATGGAAAAGAAGAATATCTCGGTTTCGCTGCTAATCCGATGTCCCGCGTTATCGAAGACATTTAAATTTTTTTTTGATTTAAACATATTTTCCATTGTTTGGCTCAAAAGCACCTAGGCTTATCAAGGGGGCTTACAATAATATAATAATCAGGCTAAAAAAAAGACACAAACAGCAGACAAAGTTGCTAAATTTAAGCACATAATAGGAAGCATCATATCCTTGGAGACAGTTCGCACATCATCCCACTGCAAAACAAACACGATATTCCTATATTAGTTGTAAATTGTGTATATATCTCATATATGATATTAATTTTCATTTTTACCATGTTCGTAAAGACCGTAAGTAACTGAATAAAACTTAAAGCAGGCTTACTCATGATCGCTAAGGTAAAGGTAAAGTCTGCAAAAGAGCCGAGTGGTGCATCTGGCCTGCGCTTATAGCATGATGTCACTAGGATGGCTAGATAGGATGCTAGTCCATCGCAGGGTTACCCCGGTACCGCGAATAAGCTGTACGACTTATACTATCAAGGGTCTTAAGTGTTAAGTTATATTTCTTAAGTTCAGCTAGTTATTGTGTAGTTATACAGAAATAACCACAATCAACATTGGTCACCTTTCTGTCAAGCAAGGTCTTTTCATAGTACGCTGATTTTCGCCAAATTCTGGATCTGCAATCATATTCAATGCAAAAAAGATATTAGACATTCTATGTTTTGTGAACACCTGTCTGAATGGTTGTATCAGGTTTTATACCATGCCATGGAAAATCAGAATTAGAATTGCGCCCGACTTTCCCATCATGCACTGCTTTGGTCCTGTTGGCTACTGTGGCATGGTTTAAAATAGTTATGCAACACTTTTTCATGGTATATCATGGAATATCGTGGAATATCATGGAATATCATGGGGTATCGTCTTGTCATTTGTATTTTTAATTTAAGCATCTCCTGCCACTAGGGTAAACATAACCCGCGCGAAATAACAGATTCAAAATTGTGTTGTCTGCTCTCGATCAAGTTCTTGCAGACTTTTAAACTGTTCTGGATGGAGTTTAACTAAGTGATAGCTGAGAATTGGTCGTGATGTTAACTGTCAGCCGAGAATTGACTGAATATTCTGCAGCTAAAACTGGGGAATATCCGAGTGATATTTCCCAGTTTTCAAAATCGCGCGTGTTACCCAAAAGATCAAAGTTCTCTTCGAGCTACGGCTCTTGAAAAAGTATTCGCTTTTCGAATTAGATAATGTTTGCGGACAAATATCCGAACATATTTCCACGCGAAATGTTGGCTACTGTTTATGGCGGAGCTCCTGGGAGCCGATCTAAAAGATTTTGATTGTCAAGTGACTGTCCGTGCGAACGTCTGTCTATACGCCAAGCTCCATACTTCGAAAAATAAGAGAGTTTGGAGGTGAAATAGTCGAAATAACTCGCCACGCTCGAGTGATTTGATTACCCCGGTTAGGCGGGTTACCCCACTCTGCAGCTTTCACATGGAGAAAACTCACCCCACCGAAGCGGGTTACCCGGACAGGTTGACCGGGTAACCCGCCTTGGTGTGGTACCCCACCTAACATATGAAAAAAAGAGAGATTGTATGGATAGATTGGTTACCCCACCAAGGTGGGGGACCTCACCTGCCTGAGGTCGCCCACTTCCATGTGAACAGGCCCTTTAGCGGTAATCCTCACTTTTTCGCCCTGTTTACGCTTTCATAGACGACTAACCAACGCAAGTTTATCTCTATTTACCTTTAAATGGCAAGGAAAGTTACTGTAAGTAAACTCAATTGGGGTTTTTGAAGTTGTGCGAGTGTTTGTTTGGCTGTTTGTAGCCCTGCGCTGTAATGACGCGTAATCCCGTGTGTCTCTCTCTGTACAAAAATGAGTCAATTTTAGTCAGGTTGACCTCTCTCATCGTTGCTGCATTTGAGAGAGTTTCTGTTAATTGAATACACTTGACTAATTTCCTCGCTATCTGCTACTCAATTTACACTTTACGGTATAGTAGAAAGCTCTGATTTCGAGGGATCCGCAATAACTGACAATAATTGTTTCTATAGTACAACTACAAACTTTGCACGAAATTTCTCACCGGAAAAACACTTTCGGGGAACTTAACTGGCGAGCTACATCCAACTAAAAGAAAGTAGTTCGAAATAAATGTGCTCTTTCAAACATCTTTCTTCGTCTAGGTATGCAAACTACTCGATCGTTAGATTATTTGCGAATGGTTTGTAGACGGCGTGTAAACCAATTCAATGACAAAGTTGCGTAAACAAACCCATTTGCAAGCCCAATTTACCGCATGAAAAAGAAAAAAAAAAAGATATGTTAATGACCGGCTTAAGGTCGGTCCCTATAGTGAAAAACTGTCACCTCGGGCTTGAAAATGATCTCGGTCATATGGAACTCCCAGCTGGCCAATAAGATATGTAGCATAGAGTACCATCGATACATCTTTGACACTGAACATCCATTTTTTTATTAATTCACAGCTACGAATACAAGGTATCCGCTGACCAGTATCACGTGATCATACTGCGGGCTCAGGTCAAGAGGTAGGGTGTTTTTGAAGGTGACCATTGACTAGATACCGAGCTTTCGATTGTATTGCGGGCTTAAGCTAGGCTATTACTCCGGTGGAGAGTTGAAATTAAACCCCGCACTATCGTCTCTTGGAAAGTACTTGATATACTGCGTACGTAAATTGTACAATGTTGAGTACACTCATTACAAATGGTTTGTTAAAATGTAATTAGAAAAAAAAAAACAAACAAACAGTGAAACCACATGGGTGACGTTCTCGGCACATGCTCACAATTGATCATTTTTTGAGTTTCTGATCCAGGGAAAACAAAAATCCTCTTTTCTTCTTTTCTTGGGTATCCTGATAATTTATTGCTCTTAGGAGCTCCGCTTTTAAACTTGCTAAATCTATACATTATATTACTGGAAGCGGCTAACCTGCTGACAGCATCAAACTGCGAGCGACCTGGAGCTTCGAGTTTTCTCCACGCTCTAGAATTTGAATAAAATGAACGACATATTGATATTAAGTACAAGACGGGTATAGAATAGATAAATTAAATTTAAGCTGGTAAATTATATGTTGCGTCTTCGTCGTTAAATAGTTAGTAATAATTATTTTTTCGCCCACTGCCGAGAGCAAGTGTTTCAAAGTCTTCCAAGTACGAAACTTTACAGTGGTGTTTTTATCTCTTCTCATCGTTGGCTTTTAAAACTGTACTCTTTTAAAGATAATTTTGTTTCAGTTGTCAACTGGGTTGCTAATGTGAATTGGGCACCATAAAGAAATTCGGAAGCTGACGTTTCGAGCGCTAGCCATTCGTCGGAGTGAATCGATTCGCTCCGACGAAGGGCTAAAGCTTGAAACGTCAGCTTCCAAATCTCTTTGCGGTGGCCAATTCACATTATCGACCCAGTTGTTAATCAACTTCCTCATGTTTTGGGGTCAGGCACAAAAATTATTATTCAGACCCAAAAATATTATTCTGAATGCACAAAGTACATGAAATGAGCTAAGGAACCTGGCAGTGTGCCCTGTGATTGGACAAAAAACAATGAGGAGTTCCTAGGGTTCAGCTCACGTGAGGTTGCACGTGGAAATCAATGGACATGGTACAAAGCTCAAACAAGAGTTGTTGATTAACTAAAATTTATTTCTTGTGATCAATAAATTATGATATAACTGAATTGAAACCAAATTATCTTGTAATACTCCCCACAGACTCAGCAGCGCGGTTTCTTCAGAAACTTACCCCCTGTACTCTTTCTAAACATGCTAAATTAATGGTTTACCGTTTTATGGACGTTTTTCACGGCCTGCATCTCAACAAAGATTTATATATTCATATAAGTCGCCTTCCCGAAATTTATCTGCGTCAGTACATGCCCAAAAAAAAGTTCCGTCTTACATGCCATTGCTCGCCAGAAAACTGTTAGAAATTAAATTCAAATAACAATGACCGACTGGCGATAAGCACGTAATTTTAAAAAGACTCATAAACTGCTTTGAACTCTTGTGCTCTCTTACGTCATTAACCTTTACTCAGTTTTCTGAACTGAACTCTTAGCTTAACCAAGTGTGTAAATTTTGAGCAATGAAGGTGATCTCTTTTCTACAGTAGATCAGCAATTATAGATAATTGTATTTTAAAGATTAAATGAAAAATTCACGGGCTTAATTTTTGGGGGGCTGAATATTCTTTCTTTAAAATCGCAAGGCGAAAAAAATGTAAATGCAATTGATTAATCGGTACCTCGCGAATTCGATTTCTGCTGTGTTTCTAATTGTAAAACATAAGAATATGTACTTACGATAAAGCGGTGAAGTTCTGCTGTAGCTGACCATATCAGATACAACTAAAAGGAGAAAGAAGAAGACAACCTTTTTTTCCTTCATAGTCACCCAAAGTCTTGGCCTTTCAGCTTCACGTACGTGGGCTGAATGTCACTGACGACAGTATATTTCCTGTGCTTTTAACACTATTCATAAAATTTTCTACATAAAAGCCAACAAAGGTTTTTTATTGGACAGCAAAATGGTCTACTTCCTATCGATAAAAAAGGAAATATTTTACGATGGGAAAAGCGATTCGGTTTTATTTTGACCTTAGGGACTCCTTGTCTATAGCATTGGTGACAAATTTTACCAAATTTGATTTACTTATATTTTTCCATCATATTTTCGTTTAAAACATGCATAGAGGATCTCCGACATGTGTACTAATTATGGTTAATGACATCTAAATGTTGTAAATGTTGTTAATAAGTGTAAATGAAATGTCACAATGAACAAAGAAAACGACTCCAAGGAAAAATATTCGTTCTAATTAAGCCTTTATTTAACTAGATGTGTTCTTTAGCTCAGAATATTACCGTAAGATTTTACGATGATGATAGAGTTGGAGGCAGCTGCTTTCGTTCTTAAGTCAGCGGAGATATTGATCTTCCACTCTACGTGTATCATTATCCTTTTTTCTTTCGTTTTTCTTCCGTGCAATAAAATGCAGATCCCCTTTTCAATGCTCTCAACGCGAAGCAAATCCACTATGATGGTAATTTTTGTTTTTTTCGAATGAATTTTTTTTTCTTGCCCTGAGCTTTGTGGGTAAGTTAAACTAAAATAAAAAAGATTACATATAGCGGTTCCGCTCCTGGGTAAGGACCGGTAAGGCGATTAAATCTGCATGGGCAGACGGGGAAAAACTGGCGAAGAAAAATAAGAATTATTTTAATCAGTAAATGAGTCGCACATACGTGTACCCCTTGCGAGTGGGCTATTTACTTGCAGAGTTTAAATCCTCGGTAGCGTTTTATTTTCTCTATTCAAAAGACTGAGAAGCCAAAAAATTAACCCCCCCCCCCCACAAAAAAATGAAAGACTGAGGCAAGCGCCTTGGTTTGGTTCTTACTAGCTACTTACTAGCTAATGGCCCTCGGTGTGAGTGAAATTTGTTCTATTGAAATCCATATCACTCTTGGCAAAAACAATCAGTTCTTGCGATCACCGTTTCGTTGCTACGTTTAGTTTTGTTGTAGGCCTGCGACGTATACATTTTTGAAAAGAGTACATAATTTATGCAGTAGGTGACGTTGGTTGAGTTACAGGTGAAATGAATCGCTTGGGTCCCGATATTTTCTCAACGTTGTGAAAGAAAGGACATATTTTGCACCGTGAGCTTGCGCATTTAAAGTTCTGGGCTGATCGACTACTTATTTGGAATGCACTTCTGACTAAAAAGTATATATGTTTTTGTCGCATTTGAATGAAATTAATGGAGGTTGCGAAAAGATTCTTCCAGTATCGGGATCATTTGAAAGTAGTTTTTTAGAATGCTGGATTTTACTGCCTGGTTGTGAGGGGGAAATGTTAGGGGAATGGAATTCCATTATTATTTTCCTGCTGTAACGTTTGTAGTGCTGACTGCCGATTAATTTGTTGGGCACGATAATGGCCCCGCAGGGGCAGAATAGCCACCTCTGTCGAAGAAATCGCACATTTCCTCTGATTTTAAAGAGAAATCAGAAACACTACAAAGACGACGAAGTCTAGGAAACTAAGAATCAAGAATGGAATTATCGACATGTGATGGATAACTATGAGAATCTGTGGGTTTGTAGTGCACACTGGTGCATAAACCGTTATCTTTAATAACTGATAACTTTATTTAAGTGTCGCGTGTATTTAGTACTGTAGTGTTAATTGGGATAACTGTAAATAAATAACTAAATATGGCAAACAGAACATAAACTACTAAGAATCCCAACTGGTGGGAGGCTAACCAGTTGGCTATTGACACAACGCGGTTGAACTCGGTTGAACGCGGTTGAACTCGGGACTACCGAGAATAAATCCAGATAGCAGTTGGGTGGAGGATTAGAACCAGGGACCACCAGATTTCAAATCCAGCGCCCTTAACCACTCGGCCACGCTGTCTCCCTTAGAAACTTTGATATCCAGAAATTAAGAAGTATTGGAAATTTCTCAGGTATTTTTAAGAGCCGGATGAAACAAATTGACAGCAGTTACAAATTTATTAAGTTCCCCACTGGAAGACGAAATAGCGCCGATACAGTCGTCAATGTAGCCACTGTAGAGTTCAGGTTTGGGGCCGTTGGGTTGGTTGAAAAATTGGTGTTCAATGTAGCCTGCGCCCACGAAATGAAGTTAATCCAGTGCCATTGTCTACCATGAATTAAACACAAATTTTGATATGAAAAGATTGGCGAAGCTGGGTCCCATTTTAGCAACAAAGCAGTTGCCCAAGACAGATATGCAATATACTATTTGTGTAATTACTGTCCTAAAGTAAAATGCTTCTAGGTGATAGGTATCGCATTCTCTTCAGCACACGATACTGACTGCATAGTGATTTATGTCTTCTCCAACTGATCTCTCCATGCCAGTTCGTTGTCGATAACCATACCCACTAATTTTGTTTGGCTGTGTAGTCGATTTGTCTATCTCCACACTATACATAGGCAATAGTGGGCCAACAAACTGATCAGGTTGCATATAATTATTACTTCAGACTTTTCAGAGTGCAAAATCAGTTTATTTAGTCTGCACCAAGTACAGATCTCTTAAAAAGACAAATTCATTTTAATTATATAACATCATCAGGATGATCTCCAATTACAAAGGCACATGGTGTCATGTGCATCTGATACAGATGTAGCTCGCCTTGTGTCATGCAGTCGAATAAATAATTCACATAGATCCAGAACAACTTACCGTAGGTCCAAGTAATGAACCTTGTCAGTCGCCATATTAAACGTCTTATCACATACGGGGCAAAATTACTGAATGCTGATTGGCTGAGACAGAAGGGCACTTTTTATTAATTTTTGTAATTGCCCCGGGCAAAATTACTTGATGCTGATTGGCTGAGCACGCCTGCATTGAGTTGGTTTCCCGCTTCAAACGGATTTTGAAGAGAAATTTTAGAAACGCATCGCTTCTGAGTTTGATCTAAACACGGGTATTTCATCTTAACGTGAAAGAGAATCAACATGCAACAAACTGCAGTCTTTTGGTGGAAAAGCAAAAGGATTTTTCCGACTCAAATGCATTTATTCGAAGCCTTAAAACACGTTTGAGTGGGGACGGCTGGTGTTGCACGAAGCATAGAATTACAGAACTTCATGGCCGCAAAACTGAAAGTTAATTTTTTCGTTTTGCTTCGGATCCCCTTATTAGTATTACAAATCACCTAATCGGCGTAAAAACAGCGAAAATTGTGTTGGTACGTGAAGTTTTCACAGTGGGAAGGACAGTTTTGGATTCAATTGCTTATAGTTTTGTTTGTAAAGAAATGGCTTTGAGTGAATTGAACCAAGTTGCTGTGTTTTGCTTACTATTATAGTAGGCTTTCACCGTGCTACTGCTAGCCTGTTAAATAATATGACAACCGGCAAATCTGTTTACGCGACGGCAAGACCTTGAAAGTTGTCCTTTGCACAAAATTTTGCCTTTATGTGAAAACAAGTAATCGCAAGTGCCCTCGGGCAATTAAGGATTAATTTCACTTGTATTTTCAAAGTTTTCCAAATTGCCCTCGTCGCTTCGCGACTCGGGCAATTTTGTAAAAACTTTGAAAATACTCGTGAAATTAATCCTTGATTGCCCTCGGTCCCATGCGATTAGATATACTAATACAGGTGAATTCATTCCATATAGTTCAACAAATTGGTGTCGGTGAGATAACTAGGTATTCAGCCATCAGAAAACATTGCCGCTAATTCCACAGCACTGCAATTTATGAGATAATATTACTGGTAGACCGAGTCAAAGACTTTAAGAAAGTCTATAAATATGCACCAATAACATTGATGATTTAGGCCTATAACACTCACATCCCTTTTCTCCCCTTTCTCACCACTATTTTAATCATCTGTTTATGCTTTATTCAAAACTGAGCAACAATTTGAACAGCACAAGGTATGGGTATAAAAGGTCTCTCTTTCATCAGCTCGTTGAAATTCACGGGCGTAAGGGCTTTTCAAGTTGGCTGAAGTAGATTCGAAGCTTCTAAGTTGCAAAGTTTTTGCTCCCATTGCTGTAATATACAAGAGACTAAGGGGAGTAAATACTCCAAGTGCCCAACGCCTGCAATGCCAGTGATTCGTTCGTTGCTTAAAATACCCTGTAAAACAGTAAGAGCGTTTTGAAGGCTATTCACCACGCACAAAACAAAACCAGTATCCTGAATTCCTTTATGCATTGAACATTGTTGCAAAACAATCTACTGCTTCCAGGAAAGACTGCAGTTCCTCTGAGACCTCTTCACAACTTGCATACAGTAACATGTACGATGCTACAATCATTACTTTGAGGCTTTCCTCATAAACAAAATACTTCTGTAAAGCTACGACGAAGATATCAAATGAATTTTATCAGAGAGGGATAACCATAACAAATTTCTTGAGGATTTTTTGAAGACGTAGCATCAAATCTTGAAAGAATTTGCGAATTTTTTCAAGTTTCAATCCATTTTCATCCTTGCCATCCGTAGCGAGAGGGGACGGGAAACAGTTTCAGTACCTTCAAATAGTCTTTAATAACAAAACTCGACCATTACTTTTAATTTTGGAATTCAATTGATGCGAAGACACCTTCTAGCTTCTTATAATGTCACCAAATAGGGCGACACTGCCCCTTAAATGTGACACTTCGACTTACATGTGCTGCACACAGATGCTCTATAATTTCTGGCAACTGTTCGGCAACACGATGAGCACTTATTTGAGTCCGAAGAAGCAGGACCAGGGTTGGGATTGATGTTACCACACATTAATAATAATGATAGTTAAAGAGTAGCCGATGAATTTGCGTACTAGCTGACTGGTGTGGTTAGGTAGCGCTTCACACGAGGAAATAATCCAAAATGGCGGAGACATTCCTCGCTATCGTAAGGAAAAGGCAGTAAATTTTTCACGTATGGACCAGATGCCTGATGATAAGGACCCTATGCAGGCAATTAGTTCACTTTCACAGTCAATCTGAGGCTAATATCATCTAGAACTAAGAAAAGAACGGCGATAAAAAAATAATAAAATCGCAAGAGCAAAAGCTAGCCAGCACATCTGTCCGCCATTACTCTCCCCAGAAGGTTTTTTAGCAATAGCTCTAACATTGCCCACAGAATTCTTTACCTATTTTGATAAAAGCGTCAAGACACTAGACCATAATCATTTTATGCTTCTTCAGTGAAACTGAGCAGCACACGAGTCTTGCATTCAGCTTCCCTGTAGAAAATTTCTGCAAGGAAATTCATCACAACTTGAAGTTGATAGACGGAGTTTAACCGCGTCAGCCCTTTATCGTGGTCCGGCTGACCAAGGTATTACACTCGAAATATCAGCTTCACTGTGGTTATCCTCAGCTTGATAAATACGTCAAATACTATAGCTAAGTGTTTCACTTGCCCACCAACGAATCCAAACAGTTTACTTAGAAACTAAGTAAACTGTTACAATTCAAGCGTTCATTTAACGCCAGTATGAATATCTGTTAGTTTTTGTGCTTCTAAAAGTTCCGTTCACTTTTATTTAGATGAGAGACTTGAAGTTACCATAAAATAGTGGAAAGTGCTGCCTATGCAAAGAAAGTTTTCTTTCCACTGTTCACATCATGATCAATCAATAAATCGGTCAAGACCATTTATGATTGCTAGAGCAACGAAACTAGATCATTTCAAAAGACGTTTTGCACGGCAGCCATGTTTCATGCCAGGAACAATAGATTCTTTTTCCTATTGAAAAAAAAAACTTTCTACCCCAGCAAAATATTTTCATTTTTCCTGCCATGCAACATGGCTGACGTGCAAAACCTCTGTTCTACGGAGCGTCACTGAGTAACCATGTCGCGCCCCTTAAACGACAGCCTTGGCAAAAAGATTTTAGACACCAAAAACATAATTCAACTTGACTGTCAACTTGTTATGACAAAGTATCTTTCAATTAATTTAAATTTGTTTCAGTTTGATTTTCAATTTAAAGACTAGTTTTAGTTTTTTAGTATCGTCTGCCTAGTTAAGTCAGAGCAAATTCATCGAAGTTCTACACTGATCATAATGTTTATTTTGCTTTATTGCGTGAAAAAAACATGACAATCTGACTGAAAGTCAGTTTATTAACTATAAAAATACTGAACTAATTACATGCACAGTGCACAAAATCAGATTCATATGGAAATTACTTCTTGTTATTAAGTCATAGCATTCATAATAAATGCATAGTCTAATAATAAAGTCACAGTTCTTCATTGTAAAGCTCTGTAAAGTTGGAGTTTCATAATTGCTCAACTTACTAAGCATTTTCTACACTGCTCTTTGCCAAAATAAAGTTAACATGAAATACAATTGGAAATTGACGTTTCTCAGTTGGCAAAAACCTTGTACTTGAATAATCTTAGGTATTTTATAGTCCTTTTTACATTTTCTGACGCTAAATATGTAAACAGTAGCCTGAAATAACACTGAAAACAATTTTCCAAGGGAACTCGAGAAAACAAAATAATGTCAAAGTTCAGAGAAATATTGCAAACACAGGAAGAGTTTTATCATCAGTTTCAGTTCACCAGTGCTTTCAAGTGTTTTACAAGAACTTCAAAATTTGTTAAAATTCTTTTATTTTGAGAAGATGTTTGAAACAGTTGAACAGTTGCATTACAATGTAAATAATCACAGTACACAGTTTTTGTCTATCATTTCTAATCAGTCATTTTTGTGTTCTTATAGCCGCTCCTCGATTCGAAGATAAAAAGGTTTCGGCGCCAAAGTAAGGCCACATTTTCCCTGAAGGTCAATGCCTTGATACTCGGATGGCAATCCTTCCTGCGAAAATCGAAAGCTATGGAGCAGTACAGCAAGGAAAACAGAAAGTGATTTCAAAGCCAGCGGTTCACCGGGACACTTTCGACGGCCCATGGAAAATGGTAGGAATCCTCCTAGAGACTTGGGATCGAGCACCTCACCGGCTCCATTCAGGAAACGCATTGGGTTAAAAACCTCCGGGTCATTCCAAGTTGCGGGATCACGATGCACCGACCACAAGTTAACGAAAACCATCGTGTCTTTTGGGATTGTAAAGTCCCGAAATTTCGTCTCGGTGGTGGTGGAGTGAGGGACAGAGAGAGGAGTGAGGCTTGTCACCCTCAGTAGCTCGTAGACTGTGGCTTGGAGGAGAGGAAGTGCCGTTATGTCTGGCAGGGTTGGAAGTCGCTGTCGACCGATGACGTGATCTAACTCTTCCTGCAGCTGGCGTTGAATGTTGGGATATTTGACGAAGTAAGCTAGACCCCAGTATATGGTGGCGGAAGTTGTGTCAAAGCCAGCGCCAAAGAGATCCATCATGGCTACAACAATCTGTTCATCGCTAAGCAGAGGAGCCATGTTCCGATTATCCTCCCCATCTGGACGATTCTCCATCTCTTTCATGGTTTCTTTCTCGACAACGCTGATGAAGCTATCTGCGATGTTGCGAACGTGCCCTTCAGTGTAGGTTTGCTTGTTTTCCAAAAACATCTTGGTGGTGACATCGTTATAGGCCTTCAGCAAAAATTCAAGCTTCGAGAGCGCTTTATTGGGTAGGTACTTTAGAAATGGCAAGAAATCAACATGGCTGCTACCATTCAATGCCTCACTGTGGCTCTTTGTTAGCTGGAGAAGTGCACGAAGGCCTTCGTCGTCGTATGAGCCATTGATGCTGAATAGCGCGCCAAGTATGATGTTAGCTGTGGCCAATTTCAGAGTGGTGAGAGCATCAACGGGCTTATCTTTCTGCAGCATGAAGCAGTGGATCATTCGTTGAGATTCCTGAAGCAGTTTCTCACCCAAGGCGTCTGTATTCTTTGCAAAGTTTTGGATGGCAGCGACGCTGATCTTGCGAGATAGTCGCCATTGTGGCGAGTAATCAGTGAGGGTAAGGCTGTTTCCCTCAGGATTGGCAAGTTTGAAACTATGCAGCTGTGGTCTGCCAGCAAAGGCTTTCGAGTGCTTTACCATGGCCTCTTGTATAGCATCGACTCCGTTGAGTACCACCACCAAACGGTTTCCAAGCATCAGGCTGAACACGTCTCCGTACTTCTGCGCCATCTTGGTCAGGTCAAGATGCGGGTTCTCTCCCAGACGAAAACAGGCTCCTGTTGAGATGAATAAACTTACCGCTTAGAGTGAAACTACACGAGAAAATGATTATCAGGAAATGCAGCGACAGAAGTATCAGTGAGCTATCATCAGAGTCAAACGAACAATTTTTTGTGGACCTCTTGAGGGTAAAGTATAAAATTGAACGTAAAGTTAAGGCTGGCAAATCAAAATATTGGGTTGGCCATTCAATAATCGGTGCAGAAAAATGCTCGGCGAGAATTGCAGCTGATTGGAGAAATTGTATTTAAATTCATTAAATAATCTTTGTGACCATTCTGATAGCTTGTTAACCCTGGTTTAATTGTTGCTTTAAAAGTGAGTACAGTGTTACCCTAAGCTTATTCGGACAACAACACGAAACGAAATCTCTTTTCAAGGATTACATAAACCAGTTAAGTTTGAACACACTCAACGATAAGGGCATTTCGTAGGGTGAAAAACTGACTGTTATTTTCTTGTCACATTAAAAAAGAAAACTATTGTCTTCTGATACCCTAATATTTCACGGGACATGTTCATGCTATATTACATTCCATCGCACTGACCGCGCTTGTAGTAGCTGATATATACATGGCCGGTAAAAGTCAGATTTTCGCTTGATGCCGGAAAAAGGTCTACCTCTTAAAGCCTTATCTGGTTTCTTCTGAAAGGTTATTGCACCCGTATATCGTTTGAAAATATAAACTTTGTGTAAACTTATTGCAATGTTATATCGATGCTGATTCACTAATTGACCTCTTGGATTTAGTCATGACATTTAGCACATACTTGACAGCTGTTATTATAACTACTGCCTTTATAGAAATAAAATTCGTTCATTTCTCAAGCATTTGTGTATGAACGTGCCTCAGTACCTTTATATATTGTCAAGACTGACAGCCGGAATATTTTAAGCCAAATGACCCGGGCGATTAGCACGCAATAGAGCGAGCTAGAGTAGGCTGTGATCATGGCACTGCAAACTAAACAGATTTGAAAGAGTATTCTGATCGACTGTAGTCGGCTTTTTTTTTAGGGGGCTGTGGCTGGAGCACGTGCCTCATTCTTTACCTGTCGTTAGTCTACAAGCTGACCGGGCCCACGCACGTTACGTACTCGAAGCCAATGACGAAATCCACAGTTTCACAAAATGAAACCTAGAGAAAGTTCCAATCAGTCACACGGCATGTAGCGCTTTTTTTCTTTCTTTTTACAACGTTTTAAAAATAACCAGCTCGCTAAATCAGTGTTAACTAAACGAATTTGTTGCAAACATGTTATGTCTTTTGCCGGAACATATCCCAATAAGTGATTTGGTGTCAAAGTCCAGTTTTGTTTACTGAGTGAAGAAAGTGAGACAATGAAACAGTTTCTGGTTGCTAGAAACGGCTTGAAAATATATCGAACTTCTACAAGAAATTTTTCTGTGAGATTCTGTGACAAGTTCAAGTACTTTTTTAGATTTCGTTTAGATCTTGATAAGGGAATTATGCAATAACCCAGATTTTTTTTGAAGAATTTGCATTTTAGTAAACCCCCATTAGGCAGTGTGCTCAGTTTTTTCCTTTGTGTTATTCAGACCTTCATTTCAATGATTCCTGGTTCCGTGAAATGTTGAATCAAGATTTAATTGGCTTATGCCTAAGAGCTGTTTAAAAATCAACAACTAAAACAACTGGTGGTTCTTAATCAGGATGATTAAGAAGAAAATAAAACCACTGTTAGGTTGTGTGTTGGTTCTTAGTTAGCCGGGAGTATGACATTTTTTGTTTTTTTTCTTATGTAAGAAAAGCTCAAAATAAACAGAGCCGGCCGAGAACACGCAATATTTTTCTTGTTGGTACGCTCTTGTCATGCAACTGGGTACGGCACTATAATTATTCATGATTATGCAATTTTCTCGTTGATTTTGAAAACAGAGTCCATTCTCGTGGATTTAAAGCTATTGCTTCGTTTAGGCAAGAAATGTGCTGTTTCCTTGAGTTAACATTCTCTGCATTTTCCTTAAAATTGTAGAATCAAGCAAATCCGATTTGTTTAGATAAAGGCCATTTCAATAAGCCCTTGAAACGGAGCCTTACGAAATAACACAAGGTAATAACGTACAGTACTCGGCGAAATCACGGACGGGCACAATATTATTTCTAAAGGGGGTCTTTTATATTAGAGTCCGATTAACACTAAAAAGCACACAACTTTAATTTTAGCAATTTGCTGACACTGCTCTAAAACTGCGCATTTAACGCACGTGAGTTTGCTAGCAGATAAGTTGTTTTTACTGACTTGAAGCATCAAAATAAGTACTAAACTCATTGAAACAAGCAAAATTCCAAAACATTGGTGGCCCAAGGACAGACGAGAGAAGAGAAATTTCCTCGCTAAAACGTAAAATTTTTAAAGGAAGGAATGTTTTAAAAAATCTCACCTATTATAGGGATACCCCAGGGTCCTGGAGGCAAGTTGGAAAAAGAATGCTGCCAAATAGCTTTTCCAGTTAGGAACGCACAAACCAGAAGGCAAAGGAACAAGATCTGTCCAGCTGATAGGAGCTCCCCGAGTGAAAAAGCCATGCCCAGTGAATGTCAAAGAACTGCACGCGTAGATTGCTGTTTTCCGCTACAACTCTCAAGTTTGCGATCAAGGTTCAAATGGTCTCAAGAGGGACGAACTGAGGTATAAATATGCGAACAAATTGTTTACAGCCCACTGAACCTTATCTATTTATCGGCAATTATCACGCTATTCTCTTCGTGTCAAGAAAGACAGTAAGTAATAACGACACGTTTTAAAGGGGCAGTGTCACGAGGATTTTGCAGTTTTAGGTCAATTCTGTGCTAAAGTCATTACTTTGCGGCTTTCCTCATAAACAAAATGCTTCTATAAAGCTACGACGAAGATATCAAATGAATTTTATCAGAGAGGGATAACCATAACAAATTTCTTGAGGATTTATTGAAGACGTAGCATCAAATCTTGAAAAAAACTGGCGAATTTTCAACCATTTCAGTTTCAGTACCTTCAAATAGTCTTTAATAACAGAACTAGACGATTATTTTTGGAATACAATTGATGCGAAGACACCTTCTAGCTTTTTATAAAGTTACCAAATAGGGTGATACTGCCCCTTTAAGCGAGTGCTCTTTGTGTTCCGTTGAGCCTGTTACTCCCGAATCTCTTTATGCTGTGTTCAACACTTGATTTAGACCCCACTTTTGATGGTGCAGTTCTGATCGGTGGTTTTGCAAGACTCAGGTCAGGTCAATAGCGTCTTGCACTATTACTAAAAATAGATTACATCACCAGAGACCCCCACATGACTCAGACAAGAATTACAGTCCGATAGAAGGTTTTGTATGAGCGTGTTGTCATCTAGACCAGAAAATCAGGAAAACGTTTGGTGGTCTAGGCTTTTGATTAAATTAGATTATGTTAGAAAGCAAACACTACTGCCTTGGGTAATGGAAAATGGATCCAAGGTGCCCAGAAAAGAGCCTAAATGTGACAAATTGCACGATGATCTTACAAAGCCGCAGTGACAGTCGGACAGATAACAAAACCTTCAGGAATTGGAGGTCGAGAACTTTTAGCTCGGCGATTTCGACGGTAGCCGATCAGAATAGTCAACGGGGAAACGTTTGACTAAGAAACTTATTTGCTGTTTATCCTTGTCTGGAAGAGAAGACTTATCAGCTGACTTATTGCCAGAAATATCTCAAACTTGACAACCCGAGCCGTCCGCTCAAAAGAACACGATAGAACAGCAGGACATACTATTATTTATTATCCCTGAGACAATTCTAAATTCATAGCAGAATTATTGTCCTGGGCAATTTAGAGAACCTAGATTTTAATGTTGCCATATTTATCTCACCACATAAATAAATCTGTGACTGTGAGCAGACATCAAATGCAAATATTTCTGATCGTAGTTATGTCGGCGCGATAGTGTAACATAACTGAGCGCAGGGAAAAACTGTTTTTATAGGCGAAGACAGAGCGGACTACGCACGGTAATCGGATCTACCGTTATTTCTTTATGGTATTTATTCGCTTGCTTGCTGAATTTCTGGTGAGTGATACACCTGAATGTCGGGTACAACAGTAATATTTTTCTGCTACGGAGGTAACGAGTGTATTCGTAAACAGCCTACCTACATGAGAAGCCCATCATATTTTGCCGCCCTTCTTCAAACTCTGTATTTTTATTATTCCAAGACACATGTCGTGGGTTTCTCCAACATTTTGACCTAGAGAGGCCATTGAATTGCAAAATTGATCGCTGATTATCGCGCTAAAGACCTCACGAGCGCCGTTGTTTCATACGGCGGGCGCTTTCAAAGAAGTAGCGCGTGAAATGATTTGTTTGTCTGAGTTACACGGGGTCAACTTTTCGTGACGTCATTAGTGCAAGACGCTATTGAATTTAATAAGGCGAAGAAGATGTTCATCGGCTCAAATAAAGTAAGGCATTTGCTTGGAGCGGGACCTATTGTGCAAAACTCGAATGTAAAGGTCAGTTATAACAAGGGATGAATGTTATCCTTGAACGCTTATTTATTTCATTTTAGTCACATCCGACGTTGGGATCAGTGTGCCGTCTATATTTTGTATTTTAAAATTTCTACTGATCCAGGTCTACTTAAGATCCGGCACTCTTATCGGTTTGTTGCTGTGGTTATACAGTTTTTAATTCCATTTATCAATATCGACCATGGATACTATTTGTTAACGCCCTTGCTGAGCAATTTAATAATATAGCCCAAGGGTCAGTGGCTAATTAAAATAACTGACTTCGTGTAGAGGTATACCAGTTTTGGTGAGTTATGACAACAGCCCAGGCCACAACCAGAACTGGATATAAAATTTCCTGTAATTCCATTCGCTAACAGGCTAAACCAAAACATTGGCTTGACCGCGAAAGGCCTAAGTCCCAGGTAAATAACCTCTCGCACTTCAAGATCATGCGAGAGACGCAGAATGCTCGAAGCACTACTATAAAATTCAACCCTGGGACGGATTAATGGAGACAATTTCTCTCCCCAAGGATTCGATGCACAGATATCAAGATACTGTTGATTCACGAAGCGTTGCATGCAAGGGGTACGCCTGTCACCAGTGCAGTGGAACGTCTGGACTTTTCGCCAAGCTTAAACATGTACAAGACACGATACCGAAGCAAATTAAGAGAAAAACATCCAGAAATAAGCATATTATGTTGTGAAAACGGCTCGAGAAGCGATCCTTCGAAAGTAGATGAGTATTCGCAAGTCTAGGGATGGTCTCTGTTTGGTGTGAGCGAAGATATTTTAGCTTGGATTGGCACATTAAGCTTAAATTTTATATTACGACTTAGTATTAACCCCTACTAAATAACTTCGACCCAACAAGAACCGATGATCGTGATCTAGGCTCTTACGGGAGAGTTTAGACCTGTCGAAAGAAACCTCTTGGACACAAACACAGCTATAACTGGTGCGTACGTGAAATTCCCACTGCCAGGTCGATGCATGCAACGCGCTCGAGTTTTTGCCATTTGCTCATTGTCGGCAAAGTTTTTTATGCCGATGTAGTTGAATTGATGGTTACCAGTTCGGTATAATACCGTTTCGACACGAACATATGAAAAGTTAAGCGCGTTGGCAACTTGTGTTTGCCAGATAATATAGTATGCTACAAATTTAATGCCATATAAAGTATGGAACATTTGAACGGTACCTATTGTTTTCACAGATAAGGTACTTATTCAATAATTGTCTCTGTCCAATTGAAATTAATTTGAAGTAAACCTTTATTTGAGATGTTATTTTTTTTCTGTCATCTTTGACAGGCCCATTCCTATTCCTTCTATGTTCTAAATACACAAACAATTGCAAAATGGAAGAAAAATGTAATTTGGGAGATATGTATTCTTACTGGGCAAATTGTGTGGTAGTAGGAGTGATGAATGGTCCTCTGGAAATCTTGGGTCTTGCAATATTCATCTGTCTGAAAAATCAGGTACCACTAAAGGATTGTTACTGGAACATTGATTATTTTTATGTGCTGTTACTTGTCTACTAATGTGAGATTTTTTCTGACTCGTCTCGGCCAGTCTTTGATGTCACCATTCACTACTCCTTCTATGATGGGTGATGGAGATGCATGTCTGTAAAGTTGTATGATCTGATTATGTGGTAATAATCAGAATGCATAGTACTGTTTTCAAAGAAACCTCAAATAAACATTGGAACACTGAAAGAACTACCAGTATTATTAAAAGAAAAATAGTTTTATCAAAATGGTATTGTAAGTAATTGATAAAGCCAGTCCAAATTTACTTGGGGTCTGGCCTCAAAAAAAAATAAGAACTCAATGCAAACTGAATGACAATCATTTAATATTCAAGTCACAAGATCAACATTAATATGCTTTTCATGGCTGTATTACAAATACACTTCAAACTTTAGTTTTAAAAAATGTAGACTATGGGTTAACATTCAAATGAAATCAATATGCATTCAATTCCTAGTCTGTTCCAGGCTCTCTGTCAGTGGAGGATTGAAAAAGCAGGCAGACAACGAGTGGGGTCTGGTAGTTGCCCGCTTGCTTTTTCGATCGTCCTCGCTGACCGAGAGCCTGGAACAGGGTATAAATTCCAAAATCATAGGTTTATCTTCCTTTACACCTTCTGTCAATCTTCCATGTCATAACCTAAAGGAAATGGGGAAATAAATTAAAATGTAAACCAAAAAGCATGTAAGATGATGATGATGAT
>JAEMPF020006024.1:0-20730 GCA_022496165.2 Catalaphyllia jardinei | reverse complement strand
CTTTACACCGTCCGCCATTCATCCATGTCATAACCTAAAGGAGATGGGGAAATAATTTTAAACATTAACATGTAAGATAATAATAATAATAATAATAATAATAATAATATTAATGACAACAACAACAGCAGCAGCAGAAGGAGTAGCAGTAAAAGGCTACAAATAATTATTTTTTTTCACAAAAAGAATTCTGTCTGACCAAGACTCTGGTTGGACAAAGACAAAACAGACATTGGTCGGAGAACGCATGTTAAATTTCATTTTTGATTCATCGCAACATTTAGGTTTGTCCCAGCGAAAAAAATTTGGCCTGTTAGTAATGTTCGACTAGAGCTGGGATTTGCCAGACAGGGCGAAATTTTGCAATTGTCCAATGACTGACTGTTATTTGCAGCCCTGTGGTAGTAGTGGCGGCAGCAGCAGCAGCAGCAGCAGTAGCAGCAGCAGCAGCAGCAGCAGCGGCAGAAGCAGCAATGACATTAACAATCTTTACGCAGGATGCTCCACTTACTGAAGTGGTTTTCAGGGAGGTCCAAAATCTGAAAGTTTGTGAAAATGTTTATTAATTTAAATTTAGTTTTTGATGCTACAGAAAATCCAATATACACTCGCTAGGATATACGGCCAGTGGTCTGCATTCTTTTAATAAGAGATACCAAGGGGTAGCCAATGCAGTAAACACATCTGTGTCTTCATTTTCTTTAAATTTAATTTTTACAAATTTGTCTACTAATGAATAACATTAATGGTGGTGATTCATACATTTGTGAATGGCTTCTGTGCAAAATATAACAATGCTACCATTATCACTACAACACTGGTAGTGGTTGTTACATATCCCAAGCTCAATTCTAAAGGCTCTAGTAAGCGACACCCTCTATTGCATCACCTCATGCTTGGGGCTGATTCACACTTTGACATAAGCATAAGCACAAGCATAAACATAAGCATAAGAAAAATAAGAAAAATATGTGTGAACCGGGGCTACATAAGCATAAGCACAAGCATAACCATTCTTCTGCATTCTCAATTTGTAATTTTCTCTCTTGCCAAAAGTAAATGTTACATTTGAAGATTACTCTTATCTGCATGTCCTCACAGCCCTCAAATGATTGCCCTGATCTGAGGGGTTTTTTTCCCTTAATCATCTCGGTCCTGCAATGCGAGTTATATTTAAATGAATTATTTTGACTGCATGTACAATACAAACAAAAACCTTACCACGACTACAGGTGACGTTTTAAGTCCAATATATAAACTTGCATCTATCTTTAGACTACTGCCTTTCTACCAAAGATTAAATTGTCCTGTAGATTCTACTGACCATGATATCACCAAATCGAATCTTCTTTTATCAAACATATAGTATAGAATTAACTTACTATTCAAAGTAGATTACATACCTTCGCGCAAGTGATTTCTTGTTTTGTTCAACACCCAGATGATCAATTTCGGCAACACAAACACTTGCAACTGAAGGATGCAGCTACTCTGGTGTTGCATATTGCTCGTTTGAAAGCACAGCACTATGTGAGGAAGTCTTGCACTGAAACGAAAATACCATCAAATTGAAGGAAATTTTATGCCCTAATTTTTTGAAAGACGGAAAAAATTGCTACGTACCTTCTTTCTTTGAATGTCTGGTGCCTTTTCAGGAAGATTCTTGCCCTAAAACACACCCCATTTCAACGGTTTCACGTATAAAACCGCGTGAAATCCTTTATAGTCGCCATTTTTTCCACACTCAGTGCTTTCTTTATTATTCAAAGGTAAGGCTCCAAAAGTACTGTGGGAAAAGAGCTCTTCAAGGCCGAGAAAAGAGCTGAAATATGTCCACGTATCGCGTCCCTAAGTGTGGGCGCCATTTTGTGAAATCCGATGACGTCACTACATATCCAGTTCTGGTTGTGGCCCGGACTGGACAATATTACTGGACAGACCGAATCATAGGCTCTACGAAAGTCTATGACTATGACACCTTTAACCGTTTCCTTGATCGATGTGATGGTTCCAGTAAGGTTTAGTGGAAGTGACTGGAGTGATACACCTTTTCTGTAGTCCTATACGTACTGGTTGTCATGTAGCACCAAATTTAGGTGCGCATCAATAGTATTACAGTATACAATAGTATTACTTTATTGGGTATGCTCAACATAGTCAGGTGTCTATAATTACCAGATGCAGTTCGCACTGTCTCCACCTTTGTACAGTACTTTGACAAACTTCCACTGACTTGGATGTTTACCTTGCTCGTAGCTCATTTTGCTTAAGTTTGAGATGCCGTAAGCAATTTGCTTGAAAACATTTTTCATGTCTTTGGATGTTATGCCATCACTCCCATAGGCTTTCCAAATGTTAAGTTTTGAGAGTTTATACTGCAAAAAAACTCATGGAAAAACGATATATCATAAATTGTTGGTGTAATTCTTCAGATGAGTGATAAACCATCCATAGTAGTGGTTGAAAAATTTGAAAGCTTATTTCTCACCAACTGTTGCAAAAAAAGATTTCATGGAGGCTGATTTTTGTGTGGCTTACCCGAAGTGTATAGCCCTATTATGGCCTCATCTGATTTATTTATTTGTTTGTCCACGAGAGTCGAGCGCCTGTCACGTGGTCTAGTGCCGCAGCCATTTTGTTTGTAAGCGTGCTAACACACCCAGACCTAGGTTGTGTTATAGTTGCTTGAATCTTCGGTACATGTTGTACAACACTGGAAGGAGTCATTGCAATCTCGCAAGCTGACAACTATCGACTTGATCGATCGATGCGGCTCGGGTTACACCACTAAGAGTCTGAAAGTGTTTGAAAGTGCCTGAAGCTGCATGAAAGTGTCATAAGGTGAAATAGACTGTATTGCACTTTCATTCTCCTTGCACTGTTGAGAATTCACGGAAGTGTATTTGAAGAGTTTCTTGCTTGCCCAAGATCAAAACGACAAAAGGAAGTATGGGGATCTCGATTGAATATTACCGGTAAGGATTGGCCCTCATGACAATTTCGTGAAAACAAAGGATATCTTGTCACGTTTTAAGGATCATTTTTGGAGTGTAATGTTTATGATGTTCCATTTAAATGTATTTTACTTGCCCATACTGAAGTTGTTGGACGATACAAAATGTGGAATGATGTGATGTTTTGGTTTTCACACATGAATCTCTACAGGCAACAAGAACAATATGTGCTAACTACAATCAAGGAAATCAAGTACTCGTTGGTGAAAATGCTGGTAAGCAATGTGTACTGAACAATGTCACTTACTGCTGTTATTTATCATCACAAAGAAGATATCAATTTTTAATCTTCTTAATTTAATTTAATTTAATTTAATTTAACATAATTTATATAGCGCTAACTCCACTAATTGACCAAAGCGCTTTACAATCCATAATATTAAAATAATTAAAAAGATCCCACTGGTAATAAAATATGAATAAATTCCACTTTGAATAATATTCTTACCATTATACATTTTTATAAGATGTTCTGTCCAGACAAATTATTATTTGCTTTTAACTGATGTTCCATGCATCGTTACAATTTGCAATAAATTATACACATAAGAATAGACATTAACAGGAAGTTTGACAAGTTCATGACATCAAATAATCATATAATGGGCCATACATATCTATTCAAAATTCTCTCACAGAAGTGTTTTCAAATTTTCTACTCAACTACAATTGTTGTTTGATAACCACTGGAATTAATACAGTTGCAGTGATTAAGAATTCAGAACAAAGCTTGAACTTTAGAAGAAAAAGAAACACTATTGATTGCTAGATGTGAATATGAGAAAAGGAGAAAAGAAGAAGGAAAGTGAAGAATCTATTTAAGGAAAAGAAAAAATTGTGCAACTGAATCTTCTGAACCTAGAACAAAGAGACTGGCAACCCAATCTCGGTATCAAAGACAAAAAAAACTGCAAATGAATTACCAGAATGTAGAGAAAAGAGACTGTTCTACCAACATCAATATCAGACAGAAACAATTACATATGAATCAGCAAACCATATTAGACAAGAGAGACTGGCAAACCAGCATCAATATCAGAATGAGAAAAATGCATATAGCTGAACCATTACTGATGAAATCAGAAAATTTCACGCTACTGTCTAGAGAGCCTGCGAGCAGGGGCACTTGTTTAGATGGGGAGCCACAACCAAGAGCTGGCGAGAAGAATGGGGCGTGGTTAAAAGTGAGCCTGCACGCGAGCTACTGATTTTTGGATTCCCTTGGTTAAAATTGACAGGTTACAGAAACCAGTGCGATCTTGGTGCATTTCACATCACGCAAACCGTCTGTAGGCTTTGTTCAAGGAGCGTTCCTCGAGCATTTGATTAATTCTGACTTAACTTTTGAACTAAAACTAGAACATAAGGAGGACATTAAGCTGGACAATAGGTAAACTCAGCTCCAATCATAAGGATCAGAGGAGGAGGCATGAGAGCCAAATAATTAAGAACTCCTATTTTGTCCCCTAGCAGGGATCACCCATTGTGTTCGATCTTGGGTAAGATACTGTACTCTCACAATGCCCTTCACCCGCTTCCAGATGTAAAACTAGGAGGTGGTTGGGGGGGGGGGGGAACCCTACAATGGAGTACCGAGTTGATATGAGGTAGGCAATGGCTTCCACATACATGGAAACCACATGTTTTAACAGTTGTGCACCTGTCAAAGCACCATGTGTTAAACAGCATAGTTAATTCCTGCAAACAATACTGAATTAGGAAATGTCTCTGTGATAATGTATAATCCTTAATTTTTGTTTTGTATTTCATTGTGAGTTGATCAAAAGGTTGACACTGTGTTATCACCAGGAAATGAATAAAAATATGATCGATGGCAAAAAAAGGAAATTACTGTGGCTGCAATAATTTATTTATACTAGCAGTTCTCATTGAGAAGTGAGTGCTGCCGTTAAAAGTGTTTTTGAATGCAAATACGACAATAAGAACTTCAACAAAAATATAACTTATTTTATTTGCAAAATGACGTGGCTACATGTATGTTCCTTGAGTATAACATTAACAAGTAACTATTGGTGTGGGTTAAGCTTTTGTTGGGATTATGCTTGTAGTAATTGCTAAAAGTGGAAAAGAATAACACTGTGTAACGCAACAAGTAATAATAAGGGCTTTTTAACTGATTCTTAGAACGATTAGTACTTAACTTCGGGTACCATCGTATTGGTTAGTGCGTGATACATGCGATCTCCATGTCATAAGATGCCATCGATATTTGTTTGTGTCCATAAATTGACCGAATTCGATCGATTGAGAAGCAAAGCTGCAAGTGACATAAATGCACACTGTCGGCCTCTAGAATGCTCACCGAAAGGTTCATGACCTTGATGAATGCTTCCTCGAATAGAAGTAATCATACTAGATCAGCACAAAGTGCCAAAACTCACCCGTAACCAGCCAAAACTTGACTCTGATCAACTGTATTTATAACTTGCTGCGAGCACATGCGATTTTCCGCTGAGCAAGCACATGTCAATTTTTCTTATAAGACAGCTGCTGATTGGCTAGACTGCGCCATATAACAGGATTTCTGATTGGCTGTTTCTTAATACGAACGATGGGTCACCGTCGAACCGTCGAACCAAAATTTCTCGATGGCTTCAAGAATATGAAGGCTGCCTATCGGCAGCAATTACTGAATCAGATCAAACTTACAGTTCTGGGTCATCAAAGTAAAACCAAAATTAAATAGAAAGGTATTATGGAGAAACGCTACATTTTTGGCAGTCAGTTTTACATTGAGTAGTACAAATGTGGTAATCCAAAGTCATTTGAACTGAACTGAAGCTAAAGTTTAGACACTTTACTTACCCAGAGCAAGAGTGACAAAAGTGGGCTATTTCTCCAGCATAAACCTGCACTACAAGCTTCCACCACTGTATAAGGCCAACTGTACACGTTCGAACTTGGCAACTCAACGAACCTACTAAAGGCATAAATATTTATCTAACATAAGGCTTTAACAGTTTTCCCGTATATATCGTTAGTTTGATGTTCAACATATGAACCTCTCCTATTCCGAGAAAAACTTTCAGCAGCAAACATGGCCGCCGGTCCAACATTTAATGACGTGACTTAGTTTATCCCGTGACTGAAGAACACACGAAAACCACACGAGAACATTGACCAGAACACCACTCACGCTCACTCACATGCTTTTCCCTCGTGGGGTAGATTATCATGCTGGCCTGCAATCTTTGAAGTCTACACTCACAGAGACAGTCCACCTTGTTTCTAGTAACTGGCTAGCTGCTTGTATTGTGGGAAGAAAAATCGTCCCGGCGACACAATTCGAGGTGAAGTAAAGAAATGTTTTCGCTATAGCAGATAGTATGGCCAGCTTGAATGTTCCTAGTCCAGTTCTGGTCCCCCTCTCCTGTCACGCAACGCCGGGGAGAGAGGGTCCAGGATCATTTGTCTGCGCATGCTCGCGCTAAACCAATCGTAGCGCACATTACGTCAACATGTTTGTTTCACCGCGAAATCCAAAAACTAGCGTGAAAATTATTCCAGCACGCTGCAGGGTAAAATGTCGTCGAACGAAGTTACGACGCCGAAAAAACATGTCAAACCGAGCGTAGAGAATTGTAAAGTCTGTGGAATTACCACTCAGATAAATGCAAGAGCAGTTGCACAGTCTAAAAATTTAACACAATTATGTAATTTATTATATGTAAATACTAACCATGTGTGATACAATGTGCTTCGTCTATGGCAACGCAATGAATGCGCTCCTTTGCGCTTTGCAGTGTTCTCTTCACAACAACAACATCGAACGACTCTGGAGAAAGGATAATAACTTGGATATCACCATTTTGAATCCGGCTGATATCTGCTTCGGACACGTTTGGAGTAAGTTTGAAACTTGACAAACCAAGTTGAGCAAGAGAAAGTCTTTGGTCGTCCATGAGTGCGGTTAGCGGAGATATCAAAAGTAACATACTCCGCTCTTTCTTTGACTTAACGTTTCGTAGATTATCGCAGACAAGCGGGCACAGTGAATAGATGAGACTTTACCCATAGCCAGTCGGCAAATTTCGTCTTTTCCTTTTACGTATTCACTTACAGCTTGCATTTTCTCTTTTTTTATGAAAAAATTCAAGTTGCAGAACAAAGCTGCAGAACTAACCGCGTCTACAAATACGAGATCGTATTCCGAAAAGATTCTCCTGTACTTTAAACCCTTTTCACCCTTCGAAGCTTCCGCCATATTGCCACGCTGGGTGTACACATGCGCAGTAGCCGTTAGCTAGAAAACGGACTAACCGTCGAGCACGCGCAGACAAATGATCCTGGACCCTCTCTCCCTGGCGTTGCGTGACAGGAGAGGGGGTCCAGAACTGGACTAGAATGTTCCGCGGTACGGGCGAAAAGAAGGGAAACTCGCGAAGTGTCCCGCTCTTCGAAGCATGGAAACTAGATAACGTTGCAAAGGTTACTGAGAGAATTAAAAAGGGGGAAGGCAGTGTTCGTAGTGCAAGCATCAGTTAGTATGACTTCGTTGTGACTCAATAATTTCTGGACAGCTGCAAGGTATTTTAATCAGCTCTATTTTATAATTCTTGTGTCAAAGTCAGCCTGATACATATTTAGATTCTGCTGACTAAATAAATGAAGCTTAATACTGTCTCAAGCCCAAACACAAAACTTTAACTTATTTCATTTTTGTAGGTCAAACGCTGCGGGGTTGAACCAAGTCAAAACTTGGAACTAGGTCCCGGTGATCCGACCAGTGGAAGTAAAGATCTTCCAACAAAATTCGGTTCTCCGTGAGACGTCAAACTTTTATGGAGCCAGAAAGTGGTTGGGAAGACAGGAAAGGAAGTCTTCTTTCCAAGGACCAGAAGTTATCACGTGGTTGGCAAAATGGTATCGGGGGTGTTTTCTCTGACAAAGGCAGGAGAACAACAAATTGGTTGGGTCCCTGAAAAGGACCAATGAACTATGGATGCTGTTGGAAAGGCATGTGATTTCCTAACTTCCATGCCAAAATCGACAATACAAGTACCAAAAATATTGGAGACAATTTATAATAATCATACTAATAAAAATAATTATAAAAATTGTTACCTTGGTAAAATTATTTGTGAAGGCTCCTTGGTGTAGAAGACATAGGACAACACAGGCACATCACAATAGAACGCCGCCTCACTAACCTATTTTGTTCATTGTTTTCCCTGTTCTTTCTTTAATACATGCAAAGAATCTTGTTTAACTTTAATTATTTTGTGGAAAATTTATTAGTTTTGTGTAAAGCATCTCTAGTTTCTTAACTGAAAAGTTATGTCACTATTTACATATTTTTTATAGCATTGTTAGATGTTGCTTCGTATTTTGATATAATTACTTTAGGCATATACCAGTCGCCATGTTGATTCCTGGCTATTTATTGACTAACTTGGACTAAATAATGGAACAATAACTGTTGTGGTAATTCTCTAACCAGTTTTAGCTAAATGGTTTGAGACTGGGATACTTGAGACTATGGTGACTTAAAAGCAATACAAAAGTAAGCAAGATAATTATCATAATATATGCATTAGCTAATATTGGTTTATTGTGAGGGATTCTGCGAATATTTTTGAATTTTATGGGCTTTGCTAACTTTAAGTTTTATTACTTGAGTGAAATAAAATCGCTTTAAGTCGCCTTAAGTCGCCTAAGTCGCCTTAAATCGCCTAAAGTCGCAATGATTTTTTTGCCAGTTTGCTTAAGTCGCCTTAAATCGCCGAAAGTCGCCTTAGGTTACGGCGACTTAAGATCCAGAGTAGGCCTAATTGTTTACTGAAAGGGATGTTTCCGCAGTGATGCCGGTCGGTTTGGGTAAGAGTTTTTTTTCAGCTGTTCTCCACAGCAATCGAACAGAAGAAGATCTTGAGAAGGAGAGTATCCGAACGTTAACAGTGTGATTCCAGTTATTTGCCCGTCGGTAGGCCGGATTGAAGACCAGATTAAGGAATGACAACCTCTCGGTTTGACCTGTGCTTTGCTACAAGATGTAAATGACCTTTTTAGCGACAATCCTTTGCCACAACTTCTGTTGGTATCCGCAGAGATGGCACTGGATAATTTTTTTTATAATAACAAAGGTTCCTCAACAAGTTGAATTGATAGTCGTAGACGAATCACTCACACAGTGGAGATCTGGACTGGCAAAAATGGTCGGTAGAAACTCAAGCTTTCGCTTTTAGCATGAAGAATTTGAACATGCGGTCGCGTGCAGCGAAGCAGACGAAGCACGTCAGCGAAATTCTCAACATTTTTTTGCTTTTGAAGAGCTGTCTTCGTCACAACTTGAATGAAAATTTATTGCTATGGTACTCTCTTTCACATTTCTTTCACTGATCTGGTTCCCTGTATTTGGGAATTTTAGGGTTTAAAAGTGAACTTTATTTTTGGACGCTGGATTTCTGCATATTTACAGTTGAGACAACCATCGCGGTTTGTTTGCTTAGTTTATTCGCTTTGTTCAAATATATTCTTTGGACTCTTATTCAGCTACTACAGAACTCAGAACTGCCGCGAAAAGAACTAAATAGCTACCAATTTAGTGCAGTTGAAATACGATTGATCTCAAAGTAATTAGCTTGTTTTTGTCGTCGTTTTGACTTAAAACTTTTATCGTTCTTTCGCAGCGCTGTAATATATTTCGTCGTGCGGCGAAGAGATTGTTTGCGTTCTTGTTATCAAATTGGTTTTCACATGCTTCTTTTGCTTTCATTATTCGTTGTTTCCCAGCTAGCGGTTATAGTACAAGAATGGAAATTCTGTTGTACGTGGTTTCGATTTGTCCCCAAAGTCAATAGTTAAAGGTTAACATGAAGTTTGACCATCCTCTGCGAAATGCGTTGTTTTGTTTCTTTACATTTAGCTTCGCTCCCATTGGATAGTTATCTTACACATGTGATGAAATGCTCGCAAGGGGCGGAATTCAAAAACAAAAATCACTAGCTCTCGCAGGCTTCTCGCCTTACTCTTCTCGCCGGCTTCGCCGGTTCTCGGTCACCCTTCACCGCGATACCCTACCCCAACAAGTGAGCCTGCTCGCAGGCTACTGTCCAGAGTACATTTGCTCTTTATTAACCAGTTGTGGTATAAACACAGTGCCATTACTGCTGAAAACCTTAGACTTTCCAACCCTACTGTAGAAAAAATATTTGTGTTAACTGCTACAAATGAAAACAAATGTTCAGGTATACAGGGAACAAAATTATCGAACTTCTTACAAAATGTGTGAAAACACTCGTTTTTTTCCCCATTGATCTCTCATTTTTTCCGCGCATGTCCATCGAGCCAGTAATGCACAGTGGGAAGAGAATTTTTCTCTTGACAGTGGATGTCTGGTTTGCACGTGTTTCCAAGCTCTTCTTGTCTGGCATTTCTACATGTGCACGTGTTTATACTCAAAACATAGCTTCCAACACAAACATTTTTCTTGGTTGAAGGTGTATAAATATAAATCAAAGTAGGGTCCTGGAAAATCCTTAGCCATATGTGCAATTGTCAATAGAGACAATTCATGAGAATTTCAATTCTGATATTTTTTAGTGACCATCATATGAAAAAGTGTTTATCTCTGGAGAGATACTGCTGATCCATACTTTCCCTCTGACTGAAACATCCAGAAAGTTACTTCTTCCATTGTCCAGTATTAAGTTACAACTGACTTATTACCACCTAATTCCAGCTCATAATCTTCCCTTCAGTATTACTTCAATTGCATGTTACAAGCAAGTCCACTCGTAAGCCACACATGTACGCATTGGGACCTATTTTTATGATGGTTATGCTAAGACATGATTGTTGTTTCTGATTGGGCCACTCTCTTACTACTTTTTCCTCTTCTTGTTAGTTGGTTCATAATCTTCCAAAAGTCCCTTGATTTTTTACTTGTGTTGCTTAACAGGTTTGTCCAATACTCAGCCTCAGTACTTTGTACCTATACTTCATTCCTCAGTTCTTTGTACTTTAACCTATCGTCCGGGCTTTCTGTCGTCCTTGCTTTCAAAAGTTGTTGATAAGTTTTGTCCATATACTAGGGTAGAGACTTGGAGTGGATCTTTACCTTCCTTTCGGGTAAAAACCCGACCTTGGGGGTCCTGAAAGACGGAGGGAAGGGGGGGGGGGGAAGGGGTATCAATCCCATTGCCCAGCCCATTGTTTTTTCCCAGCCCTCAAATCTCCATTTCCAGAACCAGAATTCAGAGAAAATCCCAGTGTTGTACATACCAGCTGCTCTTTTTTCTTTGTATCTTCAAAATTATGGCTTCTTAATGCGCCTCAACAAAGATTCATAAATCCACGAGGATTAACGAAGCCTGTTCTGAAGACGATAGGATCCTTTTTAGAATGTATTATTTTCGCAACGGCAGCAGAAACAAGAAAGAAAATCCCTGCAATGGAATTTATCAACTCGAAGTTGAGAGAGGGAGTTAAACCGCCGCAGCGATTTTGACAAGTGCACAATTCGAGCTTCAGCCTTTAATCGTGGTCCGGCTCACCAAGGTATTACACTCTAAATATCAGCTTCACAAACTGGTTACAGCTGTGGTTATCCTCAGCTTGATGATTAAGTGTTCCATTTGCCCATCAACGAATCCAAACAGTTGACTTAGAAACTAATGACTACTCCACTCTGTTACAATTTAAGCTTTCATTTAACACTAGTATAAACGTATGCTTAGTTTTTGTGCTTCAAAAAGTTCCGTTCACTTTTAATTGACGAGGGACTTAAAGTTCCCATTAATTAGTAATAAGTACTGCCATATGATTCTGATGAAAGCACACAAGGTTTTCCTTCAACTATTCGTCGCGATCAATCAATAAATCGGTAAAGAGCATTCATTGCCGGAGCAACGAAACTAGATTATTTCAATTCCTCAGGGTGTCAGTAGCCCCTCCGCGCCCCTTAAACTACAGCCTTGGTAAAAGAGATTTTAGACACCAAAAAAGAAAAAAAACAATTCAACCGTAAACTTGTTGTGACAAAGTAACTTTTAATTAATTTGAATTTTCTTCAGTTTGGTTTTCACTATAAAGATTAATTTTAGTTTTTCAGTATCGTCTACCTAATTAAGTCTGAGCACCTTCATCGAAATTCAAAACTTTGATCGTAACATTTGCTTCATTGCGTGAAAAAATATGAAAATCTGACTAAAAGTCAGTTTATTAACTATAAAAATACTGACTGTGCGCAAAATGAATTGGATATGCTAATTGCTTCTTATTAGTAAGTCATAGCATTCACAATGAATGCACAGTCTGATAACTTGATGATCAAATCACAGTTCTTAATTGTAAAGCTGTGTAAAGTTCGAGTTCTATAATTGTTGACTTACTAAGCATTTTCTACACTTCTCTTTGCCAAAAAAAGAAAAAATCAAGACGAAATGCAATTGGAAATCGACTAATTTCAGTTTTCAGTGGGCAAAAACCATGTACTTGAATAGTTTAGGTATTTTACAGTCCTTTTTATATTTTACTGAAGCTAAATATATCAATAGTTGCCAGTGCCTGAGCTGAAATAACACAAAAGACAATTTTTCAAGGGAACTCGAGAAAATGAATTTCAAAGTTCAGGGAAATACTGCAAACCGAGGTAAAGTTTCGTCATCAGTTTCGGTTCACCAGTGCTTTCAAGTGTTTCACGTGAACCTTTCCACATGAACAATTTTGTTAAAATTGTTTTCTTTTGAGAAGACGTTTAAAACAGTTGAACAGCAGTTTGCCATACAATGTAAATATTCTCGGTACACAGTTTTTGTCCACTTGTTATTAGAACTTCTGGCAGATTCCTATAGCTAATCTCAGTGTGATGACTCGAGATTCTTTCACCTATGTGATCAATATAGTTGGATCATTTCTGATCAGTAATTTTTGTGTTCTTATAGCCGCTCCTCGATTCGAACATAAAAAGGTTTTGGCGCCAAAGAAAGGCCACATTTTCCCTGAAGATCAATGCCTTGATACTCGGCTGGCAATCCTTCCTGCGAAAATCGAAAGCTATGGAGCAGTACAGCAAGGAAAACAGAAAGTGATTTCAAAGCCAGCGGTTCACCGGGACACTTTCGACGGCCCATGGAAAATGGTAGGAATCCTCCTAGAGACCTAGGATCGAGAACCTCACCAGCTCCATTCAGGAAACGCATTGGGTTAAAAACCTCCGGGTCATTCCAAGTTGCGGGATCACGATGCACCGACCACAAGTTAACGAAAACCATCGTGTCTTTTGGGATTGTGAAGTGCCGAAATTTCGTCTCGGTGGTGGTGGAGCGAGGGACAGAGAGAGGAGCGAGGCTTGTCACCCTCAGTAGCTCGTAGACTGTGGCTTGGAGGAGAGGAAGTGACGTTATGTCTGCCAGGGTTGGAAGTCGCTGTCGACCGATGACGTGATCCAACTCTTCGTGCAGCTGGCTTTGGATGTTGGGATATTTGATGAAGTAAGCTAGACCCCAGTATATGGTGACGGAAGTTGTTTCAAACCCAGCGCCAAAGAGATCCATCATGGCTACAACAATCTGTTCATCGCTAAGCAGAGGAGCCATGTTTAGAGTATCCTCTCCAGCAGGACGACTCTCCATCTCTTTCATGGTTTCTTTCTCGACAACGCTGATGAAGCTATCTGCGATGTTGCGAACGTGCCCTTCAGTGTAGGTTTGCCTGTTTTCCAAAAACATCTTGGTGGTGACATCGTTATAGGCCTTCAGTAAAAATTCAAGCTTTGAGAGCGCTTTATTGGGTAGGTACTTTAGGAATGGCAAGAAATCAACATGGCTGCTGCCATTCACTGCCTCACTGTAGCTGTCTGTTAGCTGGAGAAGTCCGCGAAGGCCTTCGTCGTCGTATGAGCCATTGATGCTGAATAGCGCGCCAAGTATGATGTTAGCCGTGGCCAGCTTCAGAGTTATAAGGGCATCAACCGGTCTATCTTTCTGTAGCTTGAAGCAGTGAACCATTCGTTGAGATTCCTGAAGCAGTTTCTCTTCCAAGGCGTCTGTATTCTTTGCAAAGTTTTGGATGGCAGCGACGCTGATCTTGCGAGATAGTCGCCATTGTGGTGAGTAATCAGTGAGGGTAAGGCTGTTTCCCTCAGGATTGGCAAGTTTGAAAGTGTGCAGCTGTGGTCTGCCAGCAAAGGCTTGCGAGTGCTTTACCATGGCCTCTTGTATAGCATCGACTCCGTTGAGTACCACCACCAAACGGTTTCCCAGCATCAGGCTGAACACGTCTCCGTACTTCTGCGCCATCTTGGTGAGGTCAAGATGCGGGTTCTCTCCCAGACGAAAACAGGCTCCTGTTAAGATGAATAAGCGTACCGCTTAGAGTGAAACTACACGAGAAAATTATTATCAGGACATGTAGCGACAGAAGTATCAGTGAGCTATCATCAGAGTCGAACGAATAATCTTTTGTGAAACTGTTGGGGGTAAAGCATAAAACTGAACGTAGACTTAAGGCTGGCAAATCAAAATATTGGGTTGGTATTCAATAATCCGCGCAGAAAAATGCTCGGCGCAAATTGCAGCTGATTGGAAAAATTGTATTTAAATTCATGAAATAATCTTTGTGACCATTCTAATAGTTTTTTTAACCCTAGTTTGTTGCCATCAAACTCAGTACAGTGTTACCCTAAGCTTATTTGGACAACAGGACGAAACGAAAGCTCTTTTCAAGGACTCCATAAACCAGTTAAGTTCGAACATACTCAACGATTAGGGCATTTCGTAGTGTGAAACACTGACTGTGATTTTTTTTGTCACATTAAAAAGAAATATTGTCTTTTGATATCCTAATATTTCACTTGACATGTTCATACTTCTATTGATTACATTCCATCGCACTGAACGCGCTTGTAATAGCTGATATATACATGCAAAAAAGTCAGATTCACTTTTTTCTGAAAGGTTTTGCACCCGAATATCGTTTGAAAATAACTTTGTGTAAGCCTATTGCAATGCTACATCGATGCTGATTCACTAATTGACTCGTTGGATTTAGTCATGACATGCAGCGCATACTTGACAGCTGTTATTATAACTACTGCCTTTATAAAAATAAAAGCCCTTCATTTGTCAAGCATTTGCGTATGAACGTGCCTCAGTACCTTTATTGTCAAGACTGACAGCCGGAATATTTTAAGCCAAATGACCCGGGCGATTGGCACGCAATAGAGCGAGCTAGAGTAGGCTGTGATCATGGCACTGCATACTAAACAGGTTTGGAAGAGTATTCTGATCGACTGTAGTCGGCTTTTTTAATTGGGACGCGCAGCTCATTAGCCAAAGAAGGTCAACTGGTTTTGTTTAGGGGGCTGTGGCTTGAGCACGTGCCTCATTCTTTACCTGTCGTTAGCCTACAAACTGACCGGGCCCACGCGCGTTACGTACTCGAAGCCAATTACAATCGACAGTTTCACAAAATGGAACCTAGGCAAACATCCAAACCGTCACACGGCATGCAGCGCCTTTTTTTTACGTTTTAAAAATAACCAGCTCGCTAAATCAGTGTTAAACGAATTTGTTTCAAACATGTTATGTCTTTTTGCCGGAACTAATCCCAATAAGTGATTTGGTGTCAAAGTCCAGTTTTGTTTACTGAGTGAAGAAAGTGAGACAATGAAACATTTTCTGGTTGCTAGAAACGGCTCGAAAATATATCAAACTGCTTCAAGAAACTTTTTTGAGATTCTGTGACAAGTTCAAGTACTTTTTGAAGATTTCGTTCAGATCTTGATAAGGAAATTTTTAAATAGCCCAGCTTTTTCGAAGAATTTGCAATTTGGTAAACCATTAGGTTAATGTGCTCAGTTCTTTTCTTTCTGTTAATCAGACCTTCAGTTTAATGATTCCCCGTTCCGTGAAATTTTCAATTAAGAATAATTGGCTTATGCCTAAGAGCTGTTTAAATCAACAACTCAGAAAACTGGTGGTTTTTGATCAGGAAGATTAAGAAGAAAATAAAACCACTGTTAGGTTTTGTGTTAGTTCTCAGTTAGCCGGGATTGTGACATTATTTGGTTTTTTCTTATGTAAGAAAGGCTCAAAATAAACAGAGCCGGCCGAGAACACGCAATATTCTTCTTGTTGGTACGCTCTTGTCATGCAACTGGGTACGGCACTATAATTATTCATGATTATGCAGTTTTCTCGTTGATTTTGAAAACAAAGATTACATTCTCATGGATTTAAAGTTATTGCTTCGTTTAGGCAAGGAAAATGTTGTTCCCTTGAGCTAACATTCTCTGCATTTTACTTAAAATTGTAGAATCAAGCAAATCCGATTTGTTTAGATAAAGGCGATTTCAATAAGCCCCTGAAACGGAGCGTTACGAAATAACACAAGGTAATAACGTACAGTACTCGGCGAAATCACGGACGGGCACAATATTATTTCTAAAGGGGGTCTTTTATATTAGAGTCCGATTAACACTAACAAGCACACAACTTCAATTTGCTGACACTGCTCTAATACTGAAACTTTACCAACTTTGCACATTAACGCAAGTGAGTTTTCTAGCAGATAAGTTGTTTTTACTGACTTGAAGCATCAAAATAAGTACTAAACTCATTAAAACAAGCAAAACTCCAAAACATTGGTGACCCAAGGACAGACGAGGGAAGAGAAATTATCTCGCTAAAACGTGAAACATTTAAACGAAGGAATGTTAAAAAAATAGTCTCACCTATCAGAGGGATGCCCCAGGGTCCTGGAGGCAAGTTGGAAAAAGAATGCTGCCAAATAGCTTTTCCAGTGAGGAACACACAAACCAAAAAGCAAAAGAACAAAATCTGTCCAGCTGATAGGAGGTCCTCGATCGAAAAAGCCATGCTCACTGAATGTCTAAGAACTGCACGCGTAGATTACTGTTTTCTGCTACAACTCGCTAGCTTGCGATCAAGGTTCAAATGGTCTCAAGAGGGAGGAACTGAGGTATAAATATGCGAACAAATTGTTTACAGCCCATTGAACCCTTATCTATTTATCGGCTATTATCACGCTATTCTCTTCGTGTCAATTAAGACAGTAATTTATTACGGCACGTTTTAAGCGAGTGCTCTTTGTGTTCCGTTGAGCCTGTTACTCCGGAATCGCTCTATGCTGTGCTCAACACTTGATTTAGAAAGCACTTTTGATGGTGCAGTTATGATCGGTGGTTTTGATCCTGCAAGACTCAGGTCAGGTTAATTGAATTTAATATAGCGAAGAAGGTGTTAATCGGCTCAAATAAAGTAGAGCATCTGCTTGGAGCAGGACCCATTGTGCAAAACTCGAATGTAAAGGTCAGTTTTAACAAAAGATGAATGTTATCCTTGGACGCTTATTGAAAGTGAAAATCTATTTCCGTATATCAATACCGACTATAGAGACTATTTTTTAACGCCCTTGCTGAGAAAATTGATAAGATAGCCCAAGGGTCACTGGCTAATGAAAATAATTGACTTTGTGTGGAGGTATACCAGCTTTGGTGGGTTATCATATCCCTTTCTGTCGTAAATTAATTTGAATTCGATACAATTAAGTCACTGAGGCTTGAATGCCGACATCATATGGATTAATATGATTGGTCGAGAGGCTGTTTAGAAAGCAAATATAAAATCTCGTGGTGAAAGGTTATTTTCCGCTAAACCGGTCGCCACGCGTGCGACATGTGATCAGCCACGACCACACTGGACCGATAGGACAGAAAGATATGAATATTTTGGCTACAAATAAGACAAGCGCCCTGTCAAGAACGAACGCTTAGAGCTTGACAATCTTGGCTTGATCTGTTCTCCACAAACCAGCTTTATTATATAAATTTAAGCTCAACTCAGAGGACCTTCTTGTGTCCCAATTTCAACCTCTATCGCTCATTATCGCAGCAAATGAAGTGGAACTGTCGGAATTGCACACAGGCAATACTTTTCACTAATCACATGTCCATTTTTGCTTGTTAAATAAATTAACCTGACGATGCCTCATTGACCAATGTAAATTTTGCGCAAGCAGCCTTGCATAATCATGTTTTTGAGAGGTCATATAGTAAAAAAAGGTTTTTTTTGTTAGGCTTGTTTTCCCTTGCCTCTATGATCTTCATGTCTTCAATACGGCACTTTCGGTCGCACAGAACGAAGATCATACCGACTGTTTAGATTTATATAATTTAGTCAGTCATTCGTGGGTTCAGAGGGTTCTGATGTGAATCCATACGCCACAGCAATGTGCCATATAGACCATGCATATGTGCTATCTAGTCTGGTTGGTGGATTGAGAGGAGTCCCACTTAAACTGATCCCCCACGACAATATACCAAATGGACCATACTTGCACCCATTCTAACTGGGCATATCTATAATATGACTAATATTAAAAGTGAAAAGGATAGCTACAGCTTGTTGTCAGAAGTTGTACGTCAACTCGGTGGCCTGGAACAATATCAAGCAGCCAACAGGTCTCTGGAGTATCCTCCTCAGACTTAGTAAAACGGAATACCCGCTTCAGTTACACTTTATTTATACTTAATAACAAAATTTCCACATAACGCACGCTCTGATTGGCTGAAACAGCATGCTTTATCAGAGAACAGAGTACGGGTTGATGACATTAAGATGGCTTTCAAATTTTTGCTTCGGAATTTTGACAAATTTGACCCAAATTAAACATCCCCTGTGCGACTCAGAGAAAAGCAATGTAAACGAGATTTTGGTCAGCAGTAAGTATGGCGCATGGAGACCACTGTTGACAACAATAGTGTAAAAACTGTAGGAAAATAACAAATTTGCTATATTCCGACAAAACACGTAGCTAAATAAACAAATTCTCAACCTAGCGAATTCTTCGATGAAATACATTATAATATTGATATTGCGAAAACAGAAATTATATAACAAGTAAAACAACGACAGAGAATACCAATTGAGCTGTCTCTGTTTATGATGAGTAGCTTTATTTTTGCCAAAGTGCTCAAACAACACTTACAGTGCATTAACGCTCGCTCGCTTAGTATCAGTAGTATCGATCTCTGGTCATCTCAGCGAAGTGAACCTCACCCGTATCATCGCTCACCCGACAAGAAATCAGTTGAAAGCTTGCTCCTGTGCTCGGAGTTGAACAAGTGGAAGTGGTCTAGTGTTTAAAACTTTGACGCTAGTTCGGAAAATTTTGCTGCAAGCGGTTGAAAGCCGTAAATAAACGGTAGCTTTTTTGCAAAAACAACTTAGTATTTTAGCACTTAGGAAGCGGTAGAGCAATCAAGAAGGAGGTAAAAACACTCGACTGCGTCTCGTGTTTTCCCCTACACTTCTACCTCTTCCTGCGTGCTTCACAGAACAGAGTACAGTCGAGGCTTCTTTATTTATTAAATTTTAGAATACTGTATTGTTTTTCGGCTGAATATTCTTATTTTTTTCTGCCAGTTTTGGGCTGGAAGGGTTCCTGAAAATATTTTAAAGAATAATCTGAGATTATAGGAGCACAAAAAAGGACTATGTTGATACATGCCCTTGATGGCACTGAAGTAGTTTTGGAACCTGACTGCGGCCAATAACGGCTGATGTGACGAATATAACCTCAGTGTCAGTATCATACATACAGCTGATGCTGTGTTTTGGCTAGTTTTGCTATTTACACAAAGGTGGTACGGTTAAGTCAAAAGCATATATTTGGGTTTGCATTTACAAGTTTTTAACGCACAAAAGTATCTTCTTTTAGGCAAATCTCAGTCTTCGTGTCATTCTTAAATATTTTTAAAATTCCAGCCTGAAGATTTCTTTAAAATGTATCCGTAAAAAATAAAGCAGTGTTTTCCTATTTTTCTGCTGATTTTAGGCTGAAAATATTCGAATTCCCATGAATATTCCTAGATTATAGCGTATGAAATTTGCATTTTACTGACCTTAATGGTGTTGAAGTAATTTTGGAGCCAGACTTCTCGGGCAATAAAGCCTGATACTGATGACACACATAACCCCTTGTAGAATTAGTATACGTATTAGCATTGCACGCATGGCTAGTACAGCGCTAATTTTATACGGTTTAAATCATTGTATTCAACGGGCTCCTGTTGTATTGTAAGTTTCAACACACAAAGTTACATTCTTTTCGAAAACTCAACCTACGTTGTATTCTTAAATTATTCTTAATATTCGGTCTTGATATTCTTACGAATTATACTTATAGATTGTATGTGCAGCGTGGAACAGTGAGGAAAGTCAATAAAGCATCTTTTGAAATATTGTTGTGGGTTTAGACCCTTTCATACTGCAATCTGTAAAACAAATTAGGTACGAACGAGGAGGGGGGTGGGGGGGGGGGGAATCCCATATTAAATGGTGCGGGATGTTCTTGAATTATTAAAGGAGACTAATCTAAGCGTGGCTCAAACTTAATTCACCCTTAAAAGATACCACCTGGACTCCTGACACCACCTAAAACTTAAAGGACAGGGTTGTTTTATCATTTCTTCGAGTGCTCCCTAAAAGATATTATAGAAACAATTAAAGAAAAAAAAACTAAAGAAACGAGAAGAAAGAGGAGGTCAATTCATCCTCAACCAGTTCCTTATTTCTCGGCCCTTCAGCTGCGTTCAGACCCTTCCAGCCACATTCAGGCTCTTCCAGCCACATTCAGACTCTTCCAGCCCCATTCAGACTCTTCCAGGTACATTCATACCCTTTCAGCCACATTCAGACCCTTCCAGCCACATTCAGACTCTTCCAGCCAC
>JAEMPF020006023.1:8891-39037 GCA_022496165.2 Catalaphyllia jardinei | reverse complement strand
CAGAATTTATTTACGGCTATGAAGTCTGTGTTTCTCTCTGTATTTTGTTAAATGAAAACCGTATTGCTTGAAAGCTAAGCTTATTGAAATCAAATTCATATATCGTTTTATGCATGAATGCATTGAGTTTAAACTCAAAATTCCTAATAGAAAGAAATCTTTTCCCTGCTTGTTTGACAACCCAAATTGATTAGTCAAGCCCAGCTGACTTCGTCCTCCACAGAACGTGGAAAGCACCGAAACAACGGTTTAAAACTTCTTTAATCTTAATCACAAGCGTAACCGGAGTCGGCGTAAAAGTTTTGCCGTGGAAAAAACGAAAAAGCTTTATATGACAACCAGCTTCTGGTCCTGTTTTTCCTTGCAAGTTTCTATGTATATGTTGAATGAAAAGATATTCGTGTTATTAATAGCTCAGCCAGTGAAAGGCAAAACTGTTTATTACATTTGTTATCGCTAGAGTTCCGAGTTGTCTAGTTCCCGCGTAGAGCTGCCATAGATCGGGAACCGTGGTTTACCAATACAATAGAACATAGGTTTAGCAACTCTATTGACCAATCAGAGCGTGCGTAATATCAGTTATTTTATAAACTGTGATAAAACACTCCGGTCATTTGCAAACACTCGAGAAATGTAGAAAACACTCGCCTGCGGCTCGTGTTTTCTACATTTCCCTCGTGTTCTCAAATGACCATCGTGTTTTATCACAGTGTAATACACGGCTTAGGCTTCTTTATTTGTTAAATATAAACCGCTTCAGGCGATTTATATAACATTTGCGAGGCCTGGCTACTAAGCGTGCCACCTTTGCTATCTCGGCAAGTAAACATGGCGGGCAGTTGCTGAATGAATTTTTCATATATTTGCAAGTTATCACTCTAACTCCAGGATATTTGAAAAGGTGGAAAATTTTCACAACGACTGCTGTCATCCCTGGACCGAAAATCCTTTCAAGAACTCGTGTTCAAGGCAGTCAAGAATCGCAAAATAGTGGTTTACGTTGATTGCATGGGTGATTGCCAGGAGGTCGGATTGATTAACCGAAATCTGTTTTTCTCCAAACTAAAGCTACTCATTTTGAGACAATGATAACAACTTCGGATGAGGTCAACAGCGATGAAACAAAGGTACCGGAAGAATTTATTTTTCGTAGTATTTTGGTTGATTGTTTTACTGCCAACTCGATGAGTAAACTGATTCAGAATCGATGTAAGCTTACATGTAAGCTTCTTGTTAAGACTATATAGATGCATACGTGTATGCAAACGAACAATTGGGTCCCTCTTTTTATGTTTTAGTCCGTTATTCTCTGTTGTTCAGCTCTTAAATTATACTAAAACAATTATTCGCCGAAGGCGAGGTGAATATTTTCGAATAATCCCCGAGACGAAGTCGAGGGGATTATTCTACAATATTCACCTCGCCTTCGGCGAATAATTGTTAGATATGCCGATAGTGATGCATCTGACCAGAATCGCCTCGAATGACTGGAAATCCTAGAAATGCTATGGTCTGTGCTACGCCTTATCTTCAAAACGAATTCGGTGACCCCCGATTTTCTTTTTACGTTTTAAATCTAATCTTATAATTTTCTACCTGTAGTCAAAGTTTTAAAAAAATCTATGCGTGGGAAGTTTTTGGGTGCGAACGTTCTAAAGACTATTATTATTATCGTTATTATTATCAATATTATTATTATTATTATTATTAATATTATTATTATTATATAAAACAAGTAGATTCAATGCTACCGTGCGCCTGTTCAGTTATGTAGGTAACCTCATAATGTACTAAGAACATCAGACAGACACACACTCGCCTATGGAACTGCTCGTAACCACTTTTTGTTCTTACCACATTTCGACGACGTACTACTTGAAATACATTTCAATCACGATGATTTGTTCAACCTGTTTTACCTTCAGAATTTCACGAGGAAATGTCTGGGGACAAAAAGGCTTGTGTCTTGAGGTACAGTGATAGAGACAACGATTACTATCTGAAGGTCACAGAATCCGGCGGCGTTAATCTTTGTGTAAGTACATTTGTATCAACAGTCGTTTTCTGGTGAAAGATCGGTCGAGCGTGTTATTTGCAGTAGACAGAGAGATTGAAAGAAATGCGTAGCGCCAACAGAAGGAGATGCTAAATTGAGCCAAATATGCTTAGTGGTGCTGTCACTCCCACGGCTAACACTTGAAATGATTACGAGTTGAAAGCGGTGACGGTCGTTTTCATGGTCTGTTAGGTCTAAAAGTAGAGCACAAAAAAAAAATTGTTCGTTTTAGTCAATATAGTCGTACTATTGTTATAATCCCTGAATGTTCTTTCTTTCTCTCATCCACAGAAATTGGCTGACTTCCCCACAGATGACGAATACTTTTTTCTTATTGAACGCATTGATGGTATCGCTTTCGCCATCCAGTCTCTGAAAAAAAGGGGGTGGTATCTACATTGTAGTGATCTAGGCGAGGTCTCCATGAAAGAAGAAAGAAAGAAGGGAGCTCCTAAAGATTTGCGGACATGGTTCACGAGAATAGAGCATGCGGTTCAGTATCACGAAAGGAGCATGGTGTACGATAGGAATGACAGTGGCATCGAGTGTGACTTCTTTGAGGAAACCTTAGACGTCAAAGATCCGGTGAAGGATGATCCAGGCAACGCTGTGGAGGAGGAATCGGAAGAGGCGCAAAAGGAGAACGCGGAAAATCCTGAAGCAGGGAACTCTGAGGCTTCTGGGGATGACAACTGTAGCGACCCAGAGAGCGGAGAATCCCAGCGGGGCGCCACAGAGGTAACCCCCAAAAGTCAGAAGGAAGAGCATTCCGGAGAGCTGTAGAACAGAAAGTGAGAAATATCGTGAAAAAAGTCTTACCATTCAGCGTAGTTATGTTTAGGTATCAGGCGTATATGCAATAAACAGTAATTTTTTTCAAATTAATCAAAGCTCAAAGATTTAGGCTCTCAGCTAGTATGCTCCTATTCTTGTAAGTCTAATTTTCTAACTGAGGCTTGACATTCCTAGTTTTTGGCCACTTGAGCCTGCAATGGTCTCATACTGCCATTCCTGGCATTTCAATAAATCAATATGTAAACGCGACAGGGTCAAAGCGCTGGAGTAAAACGAAAATTTTATGTGTTTAAGCTCATCGTATATGTTTAAACAGGTAACTATAAATGTATGAATACCAGACTGCATAAACTCAAGATAAACATTTTACCACACTTAACACATTTCAAACTGACTTTTCCCCCTGACTCTCATGCAGTCTGCGATATGTTCTTAGTGTATTTTTAACTTTTGAGTCACCTTTTTAATATAAAATAAGGTTTATACTGAACAAAAAGATGATTGGTGATCATTTTGAGTGGGTCTTTGTAGCCTTATTGTGCAAGATAGACATTCTTAAAAAATGATGAAATTATTTGTAAACTAGCCATTGTAATTCATTTCTTAACACAGTGTCGATATGTCGCGTATAATTGTAAAGTGTCGTCTTTTATCGTATTACTTATATGTACTATTTTATTCTATAGACACATGTTTGAGGTAAAAGTAACTGCCACGCCTTATAATCAAGGCAGCTGTACACAGCCTACGAAAATGTCTGAATTTAAATACTCTTTTTCTTTGCCACCGTGGCTTAACAAGAAATACCACTTAAACTGTGAAGAAAAACATTGAAAGAAAACGAAACATTCGTTTTTTAAAAAAACTGTTTTCAGGTTGCAATACCCTTTGCATAAATGGCGCATAAATTTAAATAACAATACTCGTACATCCTTAGCCTCACATTCATGTGAAAATTCCTTTGTCTTGAAACATAAATGTGAGGCTAAGGATGTACCAAGTATTGTTATTCAAATTTAGGCGCCATTTATGCAAAGGGTCTATCCTGACTGATTTTGAGTCAAAGCTTCTTAACGAGAAAGCGAAAAAGTGGAATAATGTGAATAAACAGACAGCGCACTCAAGTGAAAACCGCCATACCGAACGAAACGAAAAAAAAAAGTAAACAGTTTTACACTCACTTTCGGGAGCTTTATAAAGCACGGTTGATTTGTTTTTTAAAATATTTCCACTCTACCATCAAATCCTCGTTAGTATAGCGGTGAGTATCCCTGCCTGGCACGCGGGAGACCGAGGTTCGATTCCCCGCCGGGGAGAATATTTTCTTTTCCCGTCTATAGTTATCTTTTGTGGCAGTCGCGACGAACTAAACACCAATTGGTTTCTTGTAAGCTAGCAGCAGCCTCATGGTTAGTGCGCTTGACTCCGGAGCGAGCGGTCCGGGTTCGAGCCGGGGACATTGTGTTGTGTTCTTGTGCAAGACACTTTACTCTCACATTGCCTCTCTCCACCCAGGTGTATAAATGCAAGACACTTTACTCTCACATTGCCTCTCTCCACCCAGGTGTATAAATGGGTACCGGCGAATTCATTGCTGGGGGTAACCCTGCGATGGACTAGCATCCCATCCAGTGGGGAGTAGAAATACTCTCAGTCGCTTCATGCTACTGAAACTGGGATAAGCTCTGGCCTGGTGGGCCACATTGTCATTCATTCTTAATAACACAGTGTCGATATGTCATGCAGGATTCTAAAGTACCGCCTTTTATCGTTTTACGTATAATGTAAGCAATGTAATAGTCAGTGGAACTAAGATACACAAAATACGCAGGCCCAGGCTATTCATCGTACGATTGCGCTAAAAATACTTCACGAGATAAATTTTGGACGAGTGTTCGTCCCGATTCTTTGTAGCTTGCCAGCAAGGTCATTAACGAGACGTGCTGAAAGGGGCGGGCAATGCTCAAATCACTTTTCACCAAAATGGGTCGTGTTTGCTGTACTTCTTGATATAGTCTCAGTGATTATTAAGGTTGAGGGTGACATAACCACGAGGTTAAAGGCAACTGAAAACCATTGTCGTTTCAAAATATTAGTCGGCCGTAAAGTTGTAGGGCAGATCATTTCTCGCTACTCATGGGGACAAAAACACTCATTTTACGTATTACGCCAGAAACTACATGTTAAATTTGAGGTAACGACAATACCAAGCCTTTCTATGGTTTAACGCTTGGAAAACAGTAAAGAATTAATCGAAATGGAAATGACTTGATACGGGAAGTGTCTAGCTCAGTCATCTCATTTTTTCATTTTTAAAGAATATAAAGAAATACTATATAGTTCAAAACCTAAGAAAGAATCCCTAGATTTTGCAACTCAAAAAGAAAAGAAAATGTATAGGGGTGAGGGTTGTGAATTAGAGAATTTTGTGCTATCATGAGATAATGCAAAAATAGAATCTCTTTTAGGGTCTTATCAACTTGATTTCGATTTATCTCGGAATTTTGCACATCTGGAGTTTCCTGTGTGGCCTGAAACCAAGTTTTACCCATATGAGCAATGTTGATAACACGTGATTCATGGTTAAAATTAGCAATCCAGCAAACAGCCTCTGAGGGGCAGGGATTAGAACTGCGCAAATACAAATAATTGAGCATATGACAAATGTATATGGGCAGTTGAAGAAAAACTTGTGATTACAACTTTTGAGACCTTTGTCGGAATTCCAAGACATTTTTGGAGGTTTTTCGTAAAGAAAATGTAAACTCTGAAAATGTCATTTTGGAGTTTCGTTTTTCTGTTTCTCACAACTTTCGCAATAAATATGGCCCGTTATAACCAGAAATCATGCCGTTTGGATCGTTGATATCAAAACATTTGCTTTCAGAAATTGGCCTTTACAAAGAAAAAAGAATTCTAAAGATTCCCACTTTTGAAGTCTCGCTTTTCTGTTTCTAATTTCAAAATATCTAGAGGACGTTGGTGATTTGTTAACGAATAGTAAACCGTGAAAATAAAATGCCGTTTTCAACTTTGCATTTCTATTTCTAATCTTGAAAAATGAATGACCGGTACGGTATGAGATGAGACAGTTGTGAGCAAAACAGAAAGATATCAATCCTTGACCGGAAATTGGAGATCATTTCGAAATTCTAAAATTTCATTTTCAAGATTTTCGAAAATGAAAAATAAACTTGAATTTTTAACTCTTTTAATTTCACAAAAATGAGTGAACTTAAGGAAGATATACACACTAAAGCTATGTTTTAACATGCTCAACAGTTTCTTCCCTTTTGTTTTGTTTATTTTTAGTTTGCTTTTTTTTTTTTCGTTTTGTAGCAAGATCATGGACTCTGCCATGCAACTCACACTTTCTTCGTGATTACTACTTCAGGCCCCGGAAAGCTTACGGAAACCTTTTGAAGGCCCTGTCAACAGAAGGGACCGAAATCAATGTGGCCCTCACTGGTACAAACCGAAGCGATCCGAGAACAGGTATTCAAATTTTCCTGTATGTATTAAAGTATAAAAATACAGGCGATCCTTGCTTAGCCTAATAACTATAGCAAGTTCAACTGCTACGAATCCAGATTCAACCGTTTTCTACTTCGCGGTGTGATTTGAGGGCCTTGTACAGTAGGAAAAACAAATATTTCATTAGCTGATACACAACTTGGTCAGTGATATAAAGCGGAACATACCTAAAATCGACACTGTCTCCCTTCACTCAAACTGGAGCAACGAAAACGACGAAAACACTTCAACAAAATTCCAACAGACATAAACGCGTTGAGTTGTGGACCCGCATAAAAAGACTTCTGGAATTTTGGACATTATTTCACCTGCGCGATATCCGCAAAAATCCTCGCAGCATGTACGCGCGTATGCCGCAGGCGATAGCGCATTTTGTTCTGACAATAGAAAAATTGTCCCATATCATGGGGACAGCCCCAGTTTTTTTTTCTTTTCTATTATCGACAGAAATTGGATAGCTTCCCCTCAGAAGACAAATACTTCTTTCATATCAAAAAAGCGTGTGCCTGCACCATCCAATCATTGCCAGCAAAGAAGTTTTATCTACACTATGGAGAGGACGGCAAAGTTCCCGCTGACGCGGAGTGTCTGAACATATGTACAGTCACTTTTCAGGGTCTTACCGCAGAGACGCGAAGAAAACATCCAGGAAGAGGTGTACGAGAGTTACACAGAATACGAAACCGATACGATCATGGAAACATTTAAAAATACTGAAAATTTAGCAAAGGGGAGCACGAAAGGTGGCGCTTCCGAAGATCCAGGTGAAGTGAAATCCTCTTAATAACCAGTAAAAAGCTATTCGCGCCGATGGTCCAGAGAGAAATACATCTGAAGGTGCAGGGGAAGGAATCCCCGAAGACTTGAAGGAGGAAGCAAACTACCAAGTTTCCGGGAACGAAAATTCTTGAAGATCTGACGGAGAAGAGACACCGCTCGCAAGGGGACGAAACGATATCCATGTAAAATCTCACAGTGGAAGGATTCAACTGATGAGATCTATTAAAGTTAAAGAGCATAGCACTCTTATTCTTGCATTGCTTTATTTAAAAATTTGATTCTACCTCACTGTCACGAGACCTGAGATTCCATGAGATATGCGCTGCGCATGTACCGATCACTTGTCGCCGGTCGCCTTCCGTGAGTCTCCGTTTCTTTTGATGCTTTTCACGTTAAATTTGTTTTTCTCCTAGCATTCACAGTGTATTGTGTTTCCTTTCTGTGGGAGTGGAACCATCTTGCCGCAATACTCCTTTAATTTTGGAATGGGCGACGAAGGAACGGCAACACACGTGCTCGTAGAGCACGGGAAAGCTGAAGATGAGCTCGAAGAACTGCAACTTACAAAGTCAGATAAATCTAAACAGAGGTCGTGGAGGACCAAAGCTCCTAATATGGAGATTAAGCGAAGAGAACCAGCAAAAGAACCCACGTGGAAGAGAACCAGTCGCTTGACGTGGTCAAGTCTTTTGCTGAATCCATTTCGGCGAACTTCACGGTTCTTACCGAGAGCATGACTAACAGCTTTCAGAAGCTTGGGGAGAATTTAAACGTGATGAATAATAACATTATGTCCCTCGTCAACTGGCCTTAGGGCGAATTTTCTGAAGAAATATCGGAACAGGTTGACGTTAACGAAGTTAACGAAGCTTCTGAGAAGCATTCGAACGATGGGCAAAACGCTGAGGAGTCAGCTACAGGCCAAGCAGAGCCTCCAAATAAAAGGAAAAAAGCTGACGAGTCAGCTGCGAAGGAAGGAAATTCTACTTCTACTCCGAACAAATTTCTTTCTAGCCTCGAGAAGAAGGCAAATACGCAGGAAGCTACAGGCCCAAAGATAAATGATACCTTGGCTTCTCACCTAACTAGCATTATGCGGCAAAAGCCCGAGGAAGAAATTGAGAAAAATTTATTTCAGAAAATTCTCAGACATGAGAACTGTCCGGGCCTGTCAAAAATAACTGTTAATCAGGTTATTTTGGGATCGAGTTTCGGCTGAGGCTACAACTGGCGATGTAAAAATGCAACAAGTTCAGAATGCTGTAAACTGTATATGAAGTAATTCATATTTGAACTGCGGTTTACATGATTTCACTCCTTACGGGAGATATGAACTCAATAAATTGACCTTGCTCCCAATGTGTGGCTTCATAGCTCAGTTGTTAGAGCATCGCACCGGTATCGTGGAGGTCATGGGTTCGAATCCCGTTGAAGCCCTGATTTTTTTCAGGCTTCTTCTTTCCAATTGCTTAAATTGGAAAATTTACTGCGAGGATCATACTTCACCTGCAGTTCAGAATGCGCTAGTTAAAGGAACTACAGATGAGCTCTGAAGACAAGGACAACATAGATACCACTGCTTTGTTGGACAAACTATGGACAAACTCTTTGTGCTGCTTAGGAGCAGCCAACTGGGAATTGGTTCAGAGACGCCGGGAGGCATTGAAGCCTCAAATTTCTAAAGATTATGCTCGTTTGTGCGCTCAAAAAGTCAAGTTTACTGACTTTCTGTTTGGAGACGACGTTAACAAACAAATCAAAGATATCACAGATGACAATATAGTTACCCATAAGCTGCTGGATAAAAACAAATCTTGGCACAGACCCTCCCATGCAAACAGGGGTTCTGGTAGGGGTCGTGCAGGTTTTCGAGGGTCATCCTTTCGAGGACGAGGTTCAACCAACCGTCCTTTTTTAAGAACATCCAACCAATATCGCACAACAACCTACAGCAAGCCAAAGCACAACCAGGAAACACCCAAGAACTAATTCAGGAGCCTCAGGTAAATACAGTTCAGTGTAAACCTGTAACAAGGAAGGTTGCTGGTAGAATTCAGCACTTTTTTCAGGCTTGGAAGCACATGACTTCAGATAAAGTCGTGTTAGATATGGTCAAGGGTTGCCATATAACATTCACACATGATCAATTTCCATTGCAGTTAAGGCCCCCTCAGTCAATTAAGTTTACTGATTGGGAATCTAGCCTTTTGGATGAGGAAATAAATACATTACTCAAAAGGGTGTAATTGAGGAAGCTAATCATTCACATGGTGAATTTTTGACTAATGTTTTCCTTAGACCGAAGAAAGATGGAAGCTTTAGAATGATTCTAAACCTCAAAAATTTAAACTCGCATGTTGAATATAATAAATTTAAGATAGATACTCTGCAATCCATATTGAAGTTATTTTCCTAATGAGCTTTCGTTTGCCCTACGCCTTTTCACCAAGTTAATGAAACCTTGTTATGTGCATCTAAGGTGTCAAGGTCATATTGTGTCTGGTTATATTGACAACACTTATCTTCAGCAACAGTTATTCAATGATGCCCTTATTTCTCTTAATCCTTGCAAGAGTTTCCTTACTAGTCTGGGTTTGCTTATTCACCATTCCAAGTCAAATAGCGACTGTTTTGGGATTTATAATTAATCCCCTTGACATGACTATTTCCCTTACAACTGAAAAGAAGACAAATTTGTTGGAGCTCTGTCATAAAACTATGCAGAGTAACCAGATCATAATAAGAGGTCTAGCCAGACTAATTGGGAAATTAGTATCCAGTTTCCCCGGTGTGGCTGGCTTATGGCCCTCTTTTCTATCGTGGTTTAGAAATGGCCAAAACTGAAGGTCTTAAATTAAAAAGAGGCAATTATGATTCCACCATGGTCCTTTCTGATGACATGAAATCAGAATTACAATGGTGGGTTGATAATCTGGAGACAGCTACTTCGCCAATTTTAAATGGTAATCCTGATATAGTGATTGATACCGATGCCTCTCTTATTGGCTGGGGGGCTGTTTGTAATGCAGTTACAACACAGGGTAGTTTTACACCATCAGATGTTTACTATGCTGAAGGAAATATTAATGTGCGGGAACTTTTAGCAATTAAATATGGGCTCAAGTACTTTGCTTCAGTCATCAAGAATAGGCATATCTTAGTTCGTTGGGATAACTCAACAACAGTGTCTTATATTTCCGATATGGAAGGTACTCACTCTAGGCTCTGCAATGTAGTTGCAAAGAAATATGGATGTGGACCATGACTCAAGGTGTATGGATAACCATCACCCATATTCCTGGCAAATTAAATAAGGAGGCAGACATTGAGTCCAGAAATTTTAATGACAGAACAGAGTGGTCATTAGATCCCAGTACTTTTGAATTAATTACAAAGAAACTGGGACAACCAGAGATTGATCTGTTTGCCTCTTATTCTAATGCCAAAGTTGCTTGGTATTATTTGTGGAAGCCTCACCCATGTAGATGCCTTTACTGTCAGTTGGAGTGGACCACTGACTTATTGTTTTCCACCTTTCAGTTTGCTAGGCAGATGCCTGAAGAAGATTGCTATGGGTCAGGCAGTCTACCGCTGGTTCTTCCAAGTCGACCACAGTTACTTAAGCTTCCACAAAATCCTCACCGTCGGCACCCACTGTTACCAAGGCTTCAACTGCCGGCATGCAAATTATCAGGAAATCCCTTGAGAGCAAAAACATTTCAGGACACTCTGCCGAGATTATCCTCGCATCTTAGCGCTCAGGAACACAGAAGCAGTATCAAACCTGTATCAACAAGTGGCTTAACTACTGTTGTGAAAGGGAACTTGATTCACTTCATCTCTCTGTAGCAGATGTTACTCAGTTTTTGACATTGTTTGAAAACAATGTCAGTTATAGTTCACTGAACACTGCAAGGAGTGCGTTATCTACTATTATCACTGTTGATGGTATGCCCATTGGCAGCCACCCTCTTGTAGTGCGGATTCTGAAGGGTGTCTTTAATCTACGACCACCAGTACCAAGATATAAGGAAGTGTGGGACGTATCTATTGTGTTGAGATTTTTGAAGACATTGTCAGTGAGTTTGAAGAACCTTAGCCTCAAACTGGTTATGCTTCTTAGTTTAGTCACTGCTCAGAGAGGACAAACTTTACATCTGTTGGATATTAATCTTATGTCTACTTATGACTCGAGTATTGTGTTTACACTTAATAAACCTCTCAAGCAGTCTAATCCAAGGACACAAGTAAAACCTCTGGTTCTTAAGGCCTATACTATATATGAAAGTTTATGTGTTTTTTCTACTTTAAAAGAGTATCTTCAGAGGACCGAGACTCTTCGCGTTACTGGTTCTCAACTCTTGATCAGTTTTCAGAAACCTCATAAAGCTGTATCGCGAGACACCATAAGTAGGTGGATAAGAACTATCATGCAAATGTCTGGAATTAAATTAGATGTTTATAAAGCACATAGTACCAGGGCAGCTTCAGTGTCTGCTGCCCATAGGGTACAGGTTTCTATTCAAGAGATTCTCAGCAAAGCTGGGTGGTCGTCTGCTCAAACTTTTGCAATTTATTATGACAAGAATTTAGACACTCCAGAGAATAGTGCCTCTCAGTTTCAGGAGGCTATTTTGACACTGTAATGACTCTTTTTGAGAACCTTGTAATAAATGGGTTGAGATCTACTTATTGTGTTTGTTAGCTGCCAGTTGGCACATTTTTGTTTTCGCTGATGTGCCAACTTTGGATTTGAAGTCTCATGTAATCTCAGGTCACGTGACAGTGAGGTAGAATTTAAAATTGAACGACACTTACTTGGAAGTGGAAGTTCGATGATAATTCTACCGATCTGTAGAGTGACGATGAGATTACATGCCCATCCCTCCCTTCCCAGAGAGGGAGTCTAACCTGCACTGAGGTTTAGGTTTTAGGCAGTTGGCACATCAGGTGTTGGAAGGTGATCGGTACATGCGCAGCGCATATCTCATGTTACCTCATGGTCACTCTACAGATCGGTAGAATTATCATCGAACTTCCACTTCCAGGTAAGTGTCGTTCAACTTTAAATTCTGCCAGCAGATTTCATCCAATTGCGATTTAAGCGTATTGACCTTGTGGCGCGGGATTTATCTTAGCCAAGCATTTAACAAAGAGAAAATACCAGGGTAATCTGTCGATACACGATTTTGATTCCGAACTCAGTGGAAATCTTTCACTTTTTCTTGTTTTTTGTGTAGCGAGGTTTGGAGACTAATTAGCGCCTTGTAGCGGGTACAGACATTAATTGATAACAGATTCTCTTAAAATACTGTCAGGTTGTTTTAAACATCGCGCAAATTTCTGAACCTGAGAACTCAGTCTTTGTCGAGTTAGAAGACGTATTTCTGACCACACGCGTGCAAAAAGCGCAGCAAAACAATGAAAAACTGTAATAACCAGAACAGCAACGATAGTTGAAACGAAATTAACTATGCGGAAAGAGCTCGAAAAGAAAACCTTCAAGCGTTCCAGGCATATAGATAATCGCTTCTGGTATTTTATGACTGCATTCTGCTCTCCTGCTTGCTACTAATCGATGACATGTTTATGGTATCATCAATAAGCTTGTGGCGAGTCTATCTTACCTCTAAAGAACCTGGAGTTAAGTTCACGCTTAATAGCCAGCTGCCAAGGCTATAAATTCAAGGTAAAATAGTGAAACACTGTCTTTATACCACAAAAACTGTGGAACTTTGCTCTTCAAACCAACATCACTGCACTAATCCACAAGGTAGGTTAGCTATTTTTGGTAATGCCAGCGCTGAGAAGAGACTGAGGCAATATTTTCTAAAAAATACTCCGTGATGGTCGGGGGATCCTCGTGTGGAGAAAACAGTTAAGTTCACTGATTGATATGGCTAATGGGATGACCGCTTTCGCTTAATTGCTTAGATGAAGACTTCTAAAATGAATTTCAAAAGTTCTGCTTTTCTCGCCAGCGCACCATAAATGTAGTTTTACAGGCAAAGCCTGTGCGTCGATTGTAATTCTGTACGTCGGTATTTTACCTAATAGGGGCTAACCAGCAGGTAAGAAAAAAGTAGAAACAAAAAGTCAAACGGAAAGTCAAACCTTACGTTTTAAATCTGAGACGGGCCATAGAAAACATTGCTGTCAGAGAACAATACTTTCACAATATAGTTTCAAGTATGAGCATCAGGACAGATGACTGTCTCATAATGTGAAGTAAGTCGGGATGGGACGGGGAGATAGGCGATCGATCACTGATTTTGGCTGTCCCTTTTAAGATCTGTTTGCAGGTCGTTTCAAAGGATATTGAAAAGACGAAATTTGTTACGGATTTTCAATTCTTTAATAACTCGAGGTATTCTTGTCAAATTAAAATTTTTTTCTGAACCCTCTCTTTAATCGTTTATCAGTATCTATGAATTTGCTCTTTCCTGGAGATCGTGTTTACAATTTAAAACTCTTCTAATAATCTATCTATTATATCTGTCTCTGAAGCTCAAATCTCAACCAGCGGCAGTCTTATGTTTCGGCCCTCCATTGCAACGGAAGTTAAATGGACAAAATCAGTGTTTAAATACAAAACAAAACGCAGTCAGTTGAAAAGCTCATTCAGCTGTCCAGGTTGCTATAATCTTTCTCCTGTCTGTATAATTTTCTAAGCCAACCATCGCTGTTTGATCTAGTTATTTCAAATAGCTGGCTGGGTTACTGTCACTTTACAACATTTTTTACTTTCATTATGCTTTCACTTTTACAGGAATTAAAAAAATGATTTCTGCTCTGTGTGCTTTGCTCTTCGCTTTGATTCAGGGATGTGCTTGTTGTGATACGGTAAAGTATTATGGTATTATATAAAAAATGAAGGTTCGAATTTGACGAGAACTCTGAAGTATCTCGATGGGGGGATGAAGGTGATCGAAAGTGACCCTTTCTTGGTCTCTGTAGTATGGAACGATCAAGAATACAACACATTCTCCTGAAAAGGACCGGCTTGTCTCGAAGCAGTCATGTTTTTGAACCACTTTTGGAATTATTCTTTTCTTCCGAGAAGCAAGAATTGTTCTCCAACTGATTTTTAAACAAACTCGTGACAGTTCCTTTCCTTTTTAATTTTTTCATTTGGATGGAAATGTAGTCACATCTCGCATGGATCTATGCGCCCAGTCGCGCGGCTTCCGGTGGGGGAGCCTTTTTGAAGGTTGAAACTGGAGGAAGTTCTGATCAAGTCCGGGACGCGTCTTTCACAGGTTATGGCCTGAATGAGAACGAAACAGGTATGTGACATTTTCTACATGCACATGTACAAAAATTTATATTACTCCTAAAAAAAGCAGTTGAAGAATGGCTACAGAGCAGGACGAATACGCCCTTGTCACTTTTTCCTCTTTCCACACAAAATATAAATGAAGGTTAGCGAGTGCCGCGAGAGCAGCTGATTGGGGCAAGGAAAATTGGACGGTCATTTGAAATTCTGTACCTTACCAAGGGGAATGCTATCTAACCCGGCAAACTTAGAAGACCAAACAAAGATACCAAGATTTAATTTATTTTGGAGGATCTAGGAGCTTAGTCGAACAACCTGAGATGTTAAGATTTAGGTTGCAAGGTCCAGGGGCATAGAGGAGGCAACTAAAATGCGACTGAAGATTTCAGTTGGAAGGTTTAAGAGCGTGGCTGCATAGCATCTTGTTTGGTGCTTAGTAATATACAAACAACAATTTCTGCATTCTGATTGGTTAAAAACATGTCAATTAATCCCAAAACAATGCAAAAAAGTGGAATTAAGTGGAAAAAGGTGAAATTGAGTGCAAAACGTTGAAATTAAAAATGATTGACAGCTCCTACTTTGAGCTCGGACAAACAAAATGGCAGACAAATGACAAACGAAGAATGAAACTCTTTCTTTAAATCTCAATACAATTACTTCATAACCGAAAGCAAAGTGCATAAAGCTCAACAACAATTACTAAACTAGGAAATGCTAAGTAAATATACACAAAGGCCGTGAGGGTAAAAACATTAATTTGAGCTTGAGTGAATTGAAAAATGCCGGAGCCGATCACGACGGCATAACAAAATACCGGTTGAAAAAGAAGATTTTAAAATTCTTTGGTACCACGAAATAAAACGCGAAGAACGACCCAAGGAGACGTCCTAAGAACCTGCTAAATCTTACTTTTGAAGACGAAAAGTGAAAGCATCGTACTTTTGCGAAAGAACTGAAACGGCTGAGGGTTAGAAAGGTAGTTCCCCAACAAAACGCGATAAACGCTTCAGAAGAAAAATCTAACCTATTCAGCGCCCAATGAAGAAGCAACCAGGAAGGTTAATAAATGCCCTTCAGAGCGCAAAAAACCCGTTTTTTTGGTAGATTTTAGCTACGTTTGTTGACATTTTGGTCAAAGCAACTTGTGCTAGGTTGAATTCAATAGTTTCTTCTCGGCGTTAAACACGGCTCACAGTTTCTCAACCACTCGAAAAACATTTAGAAAGAAAGCCGCCTCTAAACCGCAGGCTAGGCAGTTTGCTTTAGGGACAAGTTCTTCAATTCAACATTGAGAAAAGACTGCTTTTCACAGTTAACAGATACTGTTCAGTTTTCATTCGTGACATGGAGAGAGTGAATGAATTTCAATCCAATAAAGCTATATTAACATTAGTGTGTTGCCTCCAGTGTAAACTGAAAGCGTGAGAGAAATTGTTACTTGTATAGAGCGGTTTTCATTTGAGTGTCGAAAAATAATTGGTTTTGCATTTTCTACGCCACACGATTGGCTTAAAAAATTCGCGTCACTTTTTCATCAAATCAGAAGTAAAACTTCTTTGTGATTGGCTAGAGAGATTAGTTTGGCTTTGGTTTTACGACACTCAAGTGTAAACCACTCTATTATTAACAATTCAAATACATTCTTGTGCAATTTGGAATAAATAAGTAATCGCAAATGTTTCAAAGACTACAAATTGCACTCGCCCCACGGGGTCGTACAGTTTTTTGTAGTCTTAAAAAATTTGCTCGTACTTATTTATTCGGAATTGCACTCGAAATCATTTGATTACCTATACTAATATTATACATGGATCACGAAACCAAAACGTTTGGTTAATCAGTTGCTTAAACAGAAGACGGTAAAGGCCAAGAAAGTGACTGAAAGCGTTCAACAACCTTTCCCCTTTGTTAACTATAGCTTTTTCCCTCTTCCTCTTTAGTAATTACACACATCACAAAATACAATAACAATGACAAAATACTCTACTATTGTTACTCAGATACTGCAACATACATTACTTATTTACACCAGGTGCTACTCACATACATTATGAAATTAATTAATTAATTAATTAATTCTGACAACACAACAGTTCGTTTTAATAACATAATCGTGCTTTACTTTCAGAATTGTACATAGTAAGAAGCAATAGTAGAATGAAGAACGTCATCAAGTATAGTGAAGGGGCAAAGGATTATTATCTCTGTGCAGAAAGCGCGGGAAAAGTGCAATTTCGTGTAAGTTTCATTGGAGTAACATTAATGTTGTGCAGATTGGGTGAGGTAATAGACCTTTCCTGTTTCAGAGGTTAGTGCGTGACACAAAAAAGCCATCTCACCGCGCATGCGTGAAGCAGTCAAAGATTTCCACAGTTGGGGTCATACAAATGACAGATGACTGATTTTTCGCGTCGAAGTTGTTTGGAACGCTTCAGCACCTGCACTTTCTTTTTTTTTAATTAATTTTTTTTAACAAGAAAATTTAATTTTATTTACTGGAAGATCACTTACACTACTTGCAGTACATTTACACTTACCTTGTAATAATACTAAAATAAACTTACTTACACAATTACTCAGTAACCTACCATTACAATTCGACAGCGCCTACTTACTATTACACAATCACTAAAAGAGACAATATAATACAACAACAATAGTAATAATACTAAACTTAACTTATAGAAGCACAGAGTCAGAGGTTAACGCCCATATCCTAGTAAACTTTTCTATGGTGTTGTTTTTAATACATATGTATTTTTCTGTCTCATATTTATTTTTGACCTTTAGCTTGAGGCTAGTTATATTTGGAAGCGTTTCAGACCTTCTACAATCCTAAAAATATACCTTAGCAATCAGTACCAAATAGTTGAGTAAGGGGCATTTAGAGGTTATTATTCCTATCAGTACGTCTTGCAGAGTAAGGTGAACAAATTCCTTCGTTAAAGAATAGTAATAGGATTCGAACTGTTTCCACAAAAGCTGGGAGTGCACACAGTGGAAGAAGAGATGAGGTAGCGTTTCTGGCTCTGATTCACAGAAGGAACATTTATCAACCGCAGTGTACCCTATCTTATATAATTTGCTATTAGTGTATAATATAGAATTAAGAATCTTGTACTTAAAAGCTTTAACAAATGGTTCGAAGGCTAGATTATGAGGCAGGATAAAAAAATTTTTCAGTTGATCATCGGTTAAGTTAAAATCATGCTTCAGAAATCGTGAATTATTTGGAAACTGTGCTTTTCTGCTTTTGATCAATAGGTAGTAATCTTTCGATTTCTTTTTCAACGCATCAAAAACCCTATTGTCTAAGAGAGGGGGGTAATGGAAGAAGTACAATTAGTTGTTTTCAAATGTGAAGGTACGGAGTGTCGGAGTCCAGCCCATATTAAGACATTTGTTCTGCTAATTTTCTTTGAAAAATTGTTAAACGAATCCGTGTTGTCTAAACGAAATTAAAAAAATCATTTACATGGATGATACCAGACTCAAACAATTTTTGTAAAATACAGGCTTGTTATTTATACGTATCTCTTTGTTATTCCATACTATGCTTTGTTGATCTCTCGCTGTGTCAAATTCCTCTCGAAAGTCGGACCACCATTTTAGGAGCTCAGAGTAAAATTGAGATGTGATAGGAATGTCTTTGACGTCATAGTTGCAGTGAAATAAAAAAAGGCCTCCAAACCGATTCAGAAGATGTCGTAGATAACTTTTCCATGTACTGTCATTTGCCCCCAAAATTCTTTTTATCCAGGCTAGCCTAAGAGATTGGATCATACTTTCTAAGTCGATCATTTTCAATCCTCCATTTTCGCACTCATTTATTGCAGATAATCTGGTTACTTTATCAGTTCCTTTCCATGAAAATTTGAAAAGTAATTGGTTTAGTTCCTGAATGATTTCTTTAGGGATGGGTAGCGGTGACGAAATATAAACCAGTTTTTGAACTTTTTCATGGTTAGACTTATTTTGGAAATATATGGAAAATCAACCAAAAATGGCACTTGCTGATGCACATACTCGCGCTTGATGGATTTGAAATGACTGCAATATCCAGGCTATCTATCCTCATAGCTCATAATTTTCCTCGAGCTACGCACTCGAAAAACATTTCGCTTCTCGGAACAGATAAAGTCCGAGGACAAATAACCGAGGATATTTCCGCAAATGTTTACTATGTTATCAGATTATTACTGTGGTTGTAATGATATCATGGCTGTTTTTCTTTCTTTATTTTATCAACAGAAATTGGATAGCTTTCCCACAGAAGACAAATACTTTTTTGGGTTTCAAAGGGTCTCAAACATGAGGTACGCATTCAAGTCGGTGGCGACGGGAGAGTATCTTCACACAGATTCTAACGGCAGGGCGTTTCTGAAGGCAGTGCCGTCCTCTGGCCTCCAGAATAATAAGCCTCGAGATCAATATGCAAAGTTCGGGATCATTATGCACTCTAAGATTGACAAGTAAAGATATGAAACCAAAGCACATGTCTCTGTGGTTTGGTCGGAAAATAAAAGTTGTGAAATAAACAATGGTTTGCATGTTCATAAAGAAATATCAGATAGAGTTTGGGAGAATTGAAGACTTATTAGTCTGAGCGTCTAGCTGCATCCGAACTGGAGTTAAATAAACTCCCACTGAATTGTCCCTAACTTTCTCTCTCGATCGTTCACAACGGGTTATGAAAACAACACAGAAATAGGTGTAAGACGTGCCCTTTCGTTACAGAGGGAACCATGCTTTACACATATACGACATCACATCACCTGCTCTTCTTCCAATCTCGTTTATGTTATACTGCCCAACAAATGCAATGTTCAATATATAGGCGAGACTAAACGTCATCTCAGCGACAGATTTGGTGAGAACAGACAAGCGATCGAGAAAGCCATCTCATAACAACACATTGATCTGCCAGCCCCCGTTTCAGACCAATTAACCCTTCCTGTCCATTCTATGGACAACATAGAATTCGTTCGTCTCGAACTCGTCACCTCCCCGGGGTCACCTCAAATAGAGACGCTATTATCGCAAGGCAAGAGAAGCATTTCTGATGTTTAAGGGCAGGACTCTTGAACCTTCTCGGTTAAAGAGACGTGGCGAAATTTGATCTACTAAATAGTTTATGTATCTGTTTTAGTACACGTTTCATTTTTTCTCTATTCTCTATCGAGTTCATCAGAGCATAGCAGAGCGTTGATAACTAGAGTTACAAAAAGTGACACGTACTCATATCACTTCTCGACTTCGGCCAAAATGGCTTCGATTTCAGAAGAATATTTTGGAATATGTTTTGATTTTTAATCGTCTGTCTGCTTCTTGTCCAGGTAGTTGTACTTAAACTTAAGCTTAAGTACATTGTTGTTTCCCGAACTCTAACAATCTAACCTTACTTAATTTCAGGGGTTAGAAAATAGCTCTGATTAACATATTCTATTCAACAAAAAAAAACGTGAAATTTTGTTTCTTTAAAAGAAATAGCTTGTATAATATTTAATTAGGGCCCTACAGAAAAACAAAGACTACAGTACTAAATCCTAGGTCATGGCTCAAAACAACCATATTAGAACAAAATTTTCAAAGTTTCAGAGGGAGGTAAAAAATACAAGTGTGATTTTCCGATTGGCGCAACATTGAAGCTGATGTCCCCCAGCTTTACATCACCACCCATCATGCGTTCGGCTTATGTTTGACACAATTGGACAGCATATCTCTCTGGCAAAAACTAGATCTACACAGTCTCTTCGACTTTATTTGTCCATCGATGATGAGTAAAATATTCACCAGTACATTTATTTACTAGATCGTACATGTAGGTTGACTTGCAAACCATCTCTGAAGAAATATTCCCTCTGGTCGAACTGCATGTAATACAAAGGAAATAAAGTGTGAACGGCAACAAAACTAAAAGATAAGGCAATTCAAATTTCTTACTTGAAGTATTTTAAAATAGGCTTACAAAATTTCGAATTTCCGTCGAATACTAATATAGGAAAAATTTCAATGTGTGTAAACAAAAGAAAAACCTTAACGAAACAATAAAACCAAAACTTATCAAGACCTTAAGCTTACTTTGGGCCTTTCTGCAGGTACCGGAAAGCTTTGTATATTTTGGTAACTTGGGAATAGTCTTTATTTGGAGCTGTTTTGTTTTCTATCTATTGTTTCTTTTGTTTTACGTAAGCTTACGTAATCTGTACTCCGGTACTCACAAAAGGAACCCTTAACTTGGACTCCACAAGGAGAGAAAGTGAGTGGAAACCATCAAATTATCTTGCCAAGGGAAAAAGCTACGAGCTTAATTTCCCCCATATTTTAAGTTAACATGATCCCACTTTCTGGCTTTCTTGGATCAATTCTTTGACCTCTCTGACCATGCTGTTGTGCCCACAGTCATAAATACCTCTACCAGCTTTCGTCTACGTGTGAGCAAAAGCCGATAATAAAAAAACAACATATTTACGAAAGATAAACACATGAAACCAAACGGCCGACTTCATGATCATCTTTGATACGCTCGACAAACTCGTCGTACCCAGGCTCTCCATTTTTCGGGCAAAAATCTAGCCCTTTCTAGTCTCCCCTTGTCAAAATCTTTCCTGACGACGTCTAAACACTCTTGGGAAAAAATAATTAGTAGGCTTAGTAGGTTTAATTCAAGTTTAATGAATAAATTAATCAGAATCGAGCGAGGGAGTGCCATTCGACTGCCTCCTAAGCTCATGCATGTTACGCCATCCACGAGCAGAAATGCATCACTGTGACTCCGCGCGATTGAACTGAGGCAAACTTGCAGGCCATAACAAAGCATGACCGCGTTAAGGTACAAACCTTTACTTGGAATAAGACATCCCAAAGGATACATTTTTGCGTAAGGAAAGCCTGTTCCTTAATTCCCTTTTACAACTTCTCTGTTTATTTTAGTTGCGATGTGAAATGGATCAAAGTTTAAATGTAAAATGAAAGAGAAAATAAGCAATAATCCTTTTTAAATTGGATGTTGACGCTACTGATTCTTGTCGTGTCAAGAAAGTCAACTGGTCTGAATTGAATCCAACTAATTGGGATTTTTAAGCTACTGGCATGGGACAGCAGTAATTGTATTAACCCAGTAAGTCTTATTTTTCCCTATTTTATGTATCTTTAAACGTTTGTTTTAGTTTGGTCTGTGGGCTGGAATAGCCTTTTGATGTAGCTTTTTTGGCCCAAATTACGCTCAAATGGCTCCAGGAAGGGCTGAATCAGACTTTGGCCAGCAGGGCTGAATTGACACTTTGGGGCTGAAACAGATCTTTTCAATTTTCAGTGTATGTTTAGCTAAATCATTGTTGAAAACAACTTTTATCTATTAAAAAAACTGAACTAAAACATCAATAAATTACTGTTTGAATGAATGAACTGTAAAAAGCTGAGGGTCATGTCTTTTTGCAGGGTGAAGTTGTTAAACAAAGCCCGTTACATATTTATTTAACACCGCTGCTGAGTCCATCTAAAACAAATGTCTGAATGTTAGATACATATCAAGGTAACATCAAAACTGAGTCCAAACCAAGTTCAAACGGGCCGCAGTTTTACATCACTAGAAACAAATAATCAATATGGTTTTGTTTTGACACAAACAGTGAAGCTGAATAAGGAATGGTCCTAAAGGGTGCGCGTGCGCACTTCCTGTACGAGCTTGTGATATTAAACAAGTTACATCGTTGTGTCACTGAGTTAAAGATCACTCAAAACTAATCGCATCAATTATTTGCGTTCCCTTCAACAATTTAATTTTTATATTCATGGATGCAAAACAATGCGCTGAAAGAAACAAGACTCCTCTGCATTCATATCCAAATTTATTATCCAGCTTGAAATAGTCATGCAACTTGACGTGATTATGTTGCCCTCCTTCCAGATATATACACTTGTACAAACCTGAATATAATGTTTGTAACATATATTATCGTAAATATTATATATCATCTACTATTAAGAATCAGTTGTAACACCTATCTTCTTTTTGTACTATTTTTTAAACTTGTAACATTATGTTATGTTTGTATCTAACAAAAATTCATGTATTTGTTCTAGGTGCATTTTGTGGATAAGTGAAGGTAATCAGTCACATATTTTAATACTGTTTTGCACAAAAATGCAGCTTAAATGGAGTGAACGTTTACATAGTAGGAAGTCGGAATAGATGGTAACAACTGTTACAGATAATAATGATATTTAGTAAATTCTCAGCTCCGACTATTGCATTTCTATCTTTTTGATTGGCTAAAAAACCCCGACTATGACCCAATAGTCGGAGTTTTACGTCATATGGAAAATAGTGCGCCAAGTTTAAAATTTTTCGCTTTGTAAAATTGTGGAAATAAAAATCGGCGGCAAAACCCGGTTTGAGAATTTACTAAAATAATTATTCCATTCGCCCTTGTTGGATATGAAGTGATAAAATAACCAACTCGCGCTACGCGCTCGTTGGTTATTTTATCACTTCATATCCAACGCGGGCTCATGGAATAATCGTTACATATGTCTGGATTTTTGAGAATGGTGCTAATGTCAAGACAACCACCCTGACACTTTTCCAAGAAAATACACAGGATTTTTGCTTAAATCAAGCACAGAGAGTCTGTCAACCCACAGCCTATTCTTGGGTTGCATCGTCACGCAATTAAAAAATAATTCTAACACCATTCAGTGAATAAGCTCAAGAAACTGTTATGTTAAAGGAGATAAATAATTAAGACACCTCTCCAAGTTTTAGGTCTGTACGTTTTCCCAATCTTCAAATATTTGTCGAAATATTTTGCACAAACTTACAGAGCCCAGTATGGTCCACCATGTTGGTGAACACCAACATGGCGGCCGGAAAATAGTGTAGACATTTGGAACTTACTTTGGCTGTCTAAGCCGCTGTTTATCTGAACTGATCAAGCAAACATCAAGGGAAAATGATCATTTTCTCTTGGCAAACATTTAAAAAAGCACTTTTTCTAATACTTAAACTTCTAAAAAGTCTAAAAATCCCGAGATAAGTTTATATTTTTCGATAAACGCGTTCATAGCTTTATGTCACGCACCGCCATAACTCTGAAATTTAAAACGTGCCTGTTTTTAGACGAAGCATGTTCTTGAGCTAAAACGTTGTTCACAGATGTAAATTTACCCCCTCTTATGCCTGATGAAGATACTAACTTTGGTGGCTCTTTAGTTTTGGTTTTAGAAAATGATGACGTCACGTTTAACCCAACAATCCCACTCATCTTGCTTGTGTCTGGCTGGCTGGCTTCCAGCCACTAAGCCTGCAGGGCATGACTGGCCAAGGCTGTGCTGCAAAGAAAATAGGCAGTTTCTGTCAGCAAAAAGCCTCTCACTGTGACCCTCCCCACCCCCCAAGGTATAAAGCCTGGACCCTCCCCTTGGTATCAGCTGGTTGCCAGACTCCTAAGCTGTCTTCCCAAACCCTCATTGACGGAAGCCCCCCTGCTTTTTCAAGCGCCTCAAATGCCTCCCTGCCGGCTATCGCGGGCAGGCAGGTGAAAACGTTTTGGCTAAAATTTGACACCTTTCTAAAAAACCCAGACATATGTGTGAAAAACTATATAATAATTATAATCAATAGATACATTAAGACATTTGTGTATTAAATGAGCTTACTACCTTTACACTATGCTTTACGCTTTCCAGCTTTATGATTGGTTGTATCCCTGGTTGGGGGGGGGGGAGGGGACTCCAATGTAAAAAGTTTAGGGATGCATGTCGTGTGGCATAGGGGTTTAACACTGAATTTGGTCTCATTTTCAATGTTCGGGAAAACTTGGTGCCACTATTTTTCGCCGTCTAGGTATTTTTAAGGACTTTCGTGCGAAAATTTTCCAGTCGATAGAATTTTTTAAAATTTTTACTGCGGGCAGATAATGCGTTACTTGTGCCAAAAATGCAGAAAACTTGGGGGTCACCGTCTTCGTTTCAGAGATAAAGCTTGTGGTAGACTATACTGATCTCGAAAAATTGTCCCATATAGTTAAGCATGGTCTACAGGGGTTTATAGTGAAAAATATCGAAGGTGAGTCAACGGAGGCAAACGATCTTAGTCATATTTTGTAGAAGTGGGTCAGTTGCGTAAATAATTCAAAATGTTACCAACATTTTCACAATATTTAACCCTTTAAGAGGCATTTGAAACCGCCGCATAGGTGCACGAAAAGCTAATAAGAACGGAATTCGATGGTGCATTTTGCCAAAAATTCAAATTTCTAGTCGATAGATTTTCTTCATTTTTCCCTAAACGTAGAAAATCAGTAGAGAAAAATGATTTGTCGAAAAAAAAAATGGGGGTCACCGAACGTCCAAGATCGTTAACTCCAGGCAAAGCTCTAGCAATGGCCATGTGCCCTATCATTTGTTTATTTTATGACTCAGCATGACGTGGCATGTGAATTGGCGTGGGCAGCTGAGATGCGCAGAAACAATTAACGCGAACGTCCTTAAAGAAATAATAAAAATGCTGTCTGTCCATTGAATACTGTTTCCTTGGGACACTCATAAAGAACTGTAGCTCGGTAAATGTGCAAAAAATAGCATTTGAGGAACAACTCGACAAAGAGCACTATAGTCTACTATTCAGTAACCTTTTTGACGTTATGTTAGCTGACCCAAATCATAAGCTGAACAGTTTACTGCCACATAAGGTTCACGCGAAATATATTCTACGAAACAATCTTCCTTTCATTTCACCCCGTGTCCAACAGGACTAATAACACTTTCCGATTTTTATGGCCTGCCGATGCAATGCATCTTACGCACAAATCCTAGATTGTTTCTTAAAAAGTTTTAGCATAAGGATGGAAACGTTTTAACTTATTGTAATTATAATTATTCATATTTTTAGATAGTGTTACATATTATATCTCTTATACTACTGTACAAATTACTTAATTCAGCCCTCGGGTTGCAATGTGATGTTTAAAATAAACTACTCAACTATTCAGCAACTATTAAAGAGGTATATAGAACTGAAACATACTGAGTCTTAGCATTCTCAGATGATACTAAAAGAGAAGACCACGGTTTGGAGTCCTATCCATCCTACCACGCGCCAACAAACGCCTTCCAGTGCAAAGCTGTTATTCTTTTGCACCTTGTATAACTTTTGTGATAATTTTATGCCAAACTAAAGGAACAAAAAAGTGGAACACCAGCAGTCGGGCGAGTGTACGCATGTGTCACTGATGTCATCTGCGATCTATCACTGAACAGACAAATGGCAACATGGAATCTACTTGGTTTATAAAATAAGGTCAAAAAAATGTCAATGCCATCATATATACTTTTTCGCCAATTGATCATAAGTAAGATTCCCTCAAAATGCGAGAATTTGATTTATGATTTAAATATTCTAAGGTGATGAGTGTACATGAAAGAATTGACCCAACATATACGGCGGAAAGAGTCTAAACCGAGGAAATAATTTTACTTGGTTAATTTGCAAAAAAATAAATGCAACGATGCCTGAGGAAGAATTAGAAAATAAACTTGCTTAGATTGCACGACCAGAGAGAAATTGTTTAGGAGTGTCAGCAGTGCGTGCAACGCAGCTTTTGGTCGAAGGATTTAGCTTTGTCCACCAACATCAGCGAGCGGGATGAAAGAAACTCTAGATTGACGATGAATTTAGATAATATATAGATTTAGGCAATTTAGGCCAGCCTAAAAGCTTAGCTCCGGGTTGTTCAGTGCCCAATAAAGCTAACCCAAGAAATGGTAGAATTTTGACTTGAGTTTTGTAACATTACAATGAGGTCTCCTTTTTATTGTTTGACTTTCTGTTTTGAGTTTCATAATCACCATATACAAAAAATAAAGCAGAAAAAACATTTTATAGAAGAAAAACGCTCTAATTAGAATAAATTTTTAATCCTGGGTTTGCGGTAACCGGCTTCTGAACATTCCTGCCCTGTTTTTAACAGATTTACCTGACATGATCCAATTGAAAACCAGCACTTGGTCAGCGATCAACTTAAAAAAAAACGTGACCTCAATCAGCTGTAGACTTTAGCCCGCGATATGGTCACGTGATACTGGTCAGTAGATATCTTGTTTTGACAGGTGTCAATTGATCATAACAGGGATGTCCAATATCAAAGACGTACACAGTAAACCAAAATTGCATGTCTGCCAAGCTATTATTTGGAGTATGTCCGCCATGTTGCACGACTCCGTCGTCGTCGTCATGATGGTCGTGCGTACGCGCCCACGAGGAATGCCGCTAACCATGATCACCATGAGAAAATCAACTCACGGGTTTTCATTTCTTTCCTTTATGAGTATGGGGCTCCGCTTGGCGGCCCTTTGGGCCGCCGGAGCTCCGCTATGGGTCAGTTGCTTGGCAACATAATTGCCGAAAATCGAGAGTTTGTTCGCCTCGGAGATGGGATAAAAAAGAAAAAAGGCCTTGGATGTAAAAAAACGTAGGTGGAAACCACGTCAACCCAAGAACAAAGCTTATAAACTAACCTTTCCCGCGTGGAAGTTTCGCTGGTATTGGACCAGGACCAAAAATAGGCCTTAAGATAAGGAAAGAAAACGTGAAGTCAACACTTTTTTGGCGTCCAATAAACAATCACTTTTAATGAAAAGACACTACAGAGTCCTTGACAGTGACAGTCATCAGCAACTGTTTAAGAGACTAATTCTCTTGCAAGATGCTCAACTCAATGTACTTGATGCCTTCTTTCTCTTGTGCGTGACCGCCATAAATCATGAATAGGCCACTGTTTGGATTCAACTTTAACTGGTAAATCATTTCCCTGCTGAAACCGCCGTCTAGTGGGACGAAACAGGTTTCTCACCGGTCAGACAGGCTTAGCGGGATCTCGAATCTTCCTGGATAATAAAAAGCCGTTTACACGGGAGAAAAATTTGGGTCCGGACCCGCCACAAAAAGTAGTACGGACCTATAACTTTTGCAAAGAAATACTGGAGTTTCCGCAGGGCCATAGGCGCCTATTAAGACTCAGATGGCTTTGGGAGAACTGCATCCGTATGACGAGTCGTCATGGCATTCCCGCTTGGTCCTTCTATACTAAGACAGGGGGCACAAAATGGGTAGTTGTTTTAACTTATCAACTGTCCACATGCCGACAAAGCGATGGCCATCTGAAATAACAAAGGAGGGATCGCTGTCTCCTTGGCCAAAGCACGACAAGTTTGGCGATATAATCGATGACTCCTGGCGGAATCAGTTGAACAATCATCAGTTGATGGAAGTTGCTTGGAGCACTGAGGAACGTGAGTATTGTGATGATGAATGAAGCAAGCAGCCTCAGCAAGCTTCATGGGAGTGAGGAATTTATAAAACGCAAGCTGTACGTACAAAATAGAAGACAAAACTTATTTTGTTTAGTGTTCAAAAAGTCAAACTGAAAAATGATTGCAAGGCCCTAAGGGTAATAATCTATAAAAAGGTGTAAACCTTAAATGAACAAGGCGGCAAAGCAGGGCTCGACTTTAGAAAAAATACCTGCAGGCCAGCTGGCTGCTAAGTTTTGAAATTTGGTCGCCAGCACAAATTTTTTGGTCGCCAAAAATTTTCGGCCCTTCGGGCCAAAAAATTTTACTTGAAATTTTCGCTGTACAAACTGTCAACACCGCCTTCTCTTATCCCTTCTCTTATCGCTCTTATCTCGATTTCTTCAACGCGAAGGAAAAGTAAAGATGAAAAACCATACGTAAAAAGAAAACCCGTAATAATTTTGCATTGCTTTGTTTCGCTATTTTCATTGACCAGTAATAAAAAATATTTATTGCAGGAAGAAAATGTTAGAGCTTTAATACGCAGGTTTCCATTTGCGTGTGTGTGAAGCTGGGATTTCAGTTTGTAACCGGTGGGAATCGGAAGAGTTCAAAACGACGCGCAAGCTTCTATTCAATCGTTTTTGGAAGCTTTAAGATTACTATGCACCTTCAGGGGTGTCTCGCGCGCAAGCGATGTAGCGCGTCCGGTTTAAACTATAGATATCTAAACTCCTATATCAAATTAAAGCTTATAGGACTGGCTATCAGACTATACCAAACATTTTGCAAAAAAAAAAAAGATTATCGAATTTTTCACGACTCCTAAATGCTAGCGCCCAAATCACCTTTTGAGCGTTACTTGTCAAAGCGAATTTTGTTTTTCGCTTACTTAATGTGTTCCTCCGTTTCCGGGACCAAAGCGCTAAAAAAAGGTGTCTGCGATTTGCCATATTCAATTTCAGTGAAAAGTTACAGAACATTTTTGAAATAGGATTAAGAAAATGTGGATTGATCGTACAAAAAGTGATCTCGAAAAAAAAGTATTTTGAAATACAAAAATTTGGAGACACGTCTTTGTTGTTAGATGTAAAACTAGCTACTGACAAAATTTGAGAGTACAACAAATTCCCTTTGACTTGTAGCTCTTTAAAGTGTCCCCTTCTGGTGAAAAAATTGTTTCAAGAAAACAGCGCTGAAAAATTTTCCTGCTTTGCAAAACAAACTCCGCCCACAAACACTGGGTTCTCAGATAACTGAGCCAATAAGCGCTTGGAAAGTTCACTTCTGTTCGCCTCCTGGTGAAATTCTCGCGCGTATAAATCTTCAATCAAACCTTAATATTTCGCATTGCGCTCAAAGGGAAGAGGACGTTTTTGGCTGCTCGTTTTTTTTTTAAAGCCGTTGACGCAAATTGGGGAAGGCAACAAATGGAAAGACCGCTAGAGAGCAAACTAAAGCGGCTAGGAGGGAAAAACAAGTTAGTAAAAGAAAGCGCGACAGCTTCAAATGAACCGATAAATTTTAGAAAGAGAATTATCATGGCGAATTTAGAAATCGGGCATATTTTACTTTAGTCTCCCTCGCAGCCATTTTAGCGTTGCGCAACGAGACTAAAAACGGCTGCGAGGGAGACTAGTTTCACTTTCAACCTTGATAATAATGGTGATATTCTGATGTTGATAAAAATAATTTTTGATCGATAAGAAAGCCTTTCAAGTCCGCCGTATTTGTAGGAAGAGCAAACATCCATACAGCAATCGAGGCATTCCTTCATGCGAAATGGAAAAAACTCTTTTCGTTTATTTATGACAGATTCGACAGAAACTCGTCAGCTGATATGTTGGAGAAAAGCATGTTGGATTGGATAAGAAGCGGCAAGCCAGCCAGAAATAACACGTACTATCATTAAAGCGCCTTTGTCAACTCTCGACTTGATCTTTTGCGTTTTTGATCCCAGATAGCTGTAGCTTCAACTTTCCGCCAACTTTCGCTTGTTCGCTCATTGCTGTATTTTTGTTTTTGGTTCGCTTCTTTCGCTTCTTCGAACTGCTCCACGGATATTTCCATGGCCTAGGTTTATTCATACCCAAAAGAATTGCACCAAGGAAGATACTCGCTGGCTGATCAACTGAGTAGCCGATTCTTCACATCTGTATAATCCGGCGAAAGTCGTCTCGGTTGATTGCATAACATCATAGGACTGTCAATCAAGGCCTAAACTTCTACTTCCGGCGAAAACGTAAAACCGCGATTTCTCCGCCATCATTTAAAATGTTTGAGAATTTTTGGGTTATTTTTTGGTGAAAAAAAAAACCTCTTAGTCGGCGCGTCGGATATGTTATGGACGGGTGGATCAGTGGATCAGCGATGTATGTATGTCACATCAATCAGATTGGTTCTACT
>JAEMPF020006022.1:7500-37500 GCA_022496165.2 Catalaphyllia jardinei | reverse complement strand
CATTATGATGTTGATGTAAACCATAACTTTTTTATCAGAAATGGCGCAATTTTCCGTACTTTTGTGATTCAGTCGACGTCTTCAAATTTAAGCTGTTACAAACTAGTTATTAATAAGAAGGAATTAGAATGGACTAAAAGAGCGTCTTTGATAAAGGGGCAGATAATTAATAATTGTATGTGAATCTAGTTTATCTCTTTTTATATGCATATTCTTGATTTCTTATATAGCTTTAGACTTTAACATACTTTATCGTTTATGTTGTTATTTATTCATTCCTTTGTTTTACGCAGGCCGACCAGGAGCCCATTACTAGGAGCCTGCAACTCCTATAATAAGCCAATGCAACGGCATTTTTACAGACCAGTCTATTTTTAGATGTTTTTCCCGCGAAATAGGCCAGTTCCAGTCTACGTGAGCACGCTTCGGTGAGGATAAAACAATGCAGCCTCACGCGAGATCATGTCGAAATCATTTCGACATGCCTACATTAGTCCGTGCTTGTGATTGCAATTGGTTACTGAGGTTCCCGTGGGGATATGGGGGGAATCTGAATTGAAGATAAATTCAAACTAAAAAGAGAACGATCTGTGAAAACGCCGTGACGGGAATATGGGGTAGTTACAGGCTCCAAGTCATGGGCTCCTCGCAGGATCCATGTTGATGGCAGTTTTTATAACTGAAATGGTTATCCTGCATAAATATGTTAATATTATTATCATCATCATCATCATCATCATCATCATCATCTTCATCGTTATTAACGCGTTTTTCTTGTGTGAACTACATAAAATACCTTTCCATGGTTGGAATTTAATGAGATTTAAGACAATCAAAAATTTTTTGCATCGCTTTGCTGGTTGTTATTTTTTTTGGTCGTAAAACGTCGATTCGGAACAGTTTTGTCCAGCGTACTAGCAAATGCGAAATGAGGACAGAAGAGGTCGTAAAATACTTATCAAGGATCGGACAAAATGAACATTATTTATCGTGTGAACGAAGAGTGCTATTAAGGATTTTCAAAACGTGTGAACAATAAATGCTGTTGAGAATTTAGCAAACGTACGAACGGTAAGCACTATTAAGGATTTACAATACGAACGATATTTGGCAACTGCTATGGAAATCTTTTTTTGTGAAAAAGAGAATCCATGAGAGAATGGAAACCGAAAAAAAAAGATATTAAAAATATACCAGAGATGGCCTTTTTGTTATCAGTAGAGGTAAGCGCTACTAGCAATATTTGCACGAAAATTATCTTAAAATTGCAGGGCAGCCTTTGTATAGTAAATCGGTCAGTTCGATTGTGCTCGTGAAAAGTTTTGGGTAATTTCCACGCGTGGGAGCAATTGGCCTGCTCTCTCAGCCAATCAAATTGAAGTAATTTTCTAATTCAATTCTCGTTTGATTTTGCGTCAAAAACGTTTTAAAACAAGTATAAGTTGTAAAGTATCCGACTCAGTTGTGGTAACAATTTAGCAGCCAACACCGCTTAAAAAAAGATTATCATCAAAACGAATAAAAGATCGTTTAATCGGGACATTTGATGGTATCTCTCTCTTTGAGCGAAACACATTCTGATCACAGGAAATTTTTAAAAAGCTAGCGACTGCATTTTTTTTTAAAAAAAAAAGAAACAATGGCAAATTTTCTGCCTCATAAGTATAAGTATAAGTATAATTTAGTTACCGTCAGGTACACGGGGAGTGGTTGCCCAATCTCCCGAGCCGGAGGCTCATGATAAAAGTGACTGACTAAAAATACATTTACGAAGTCTGAAATTCTTAAATCTAAATTATTTATTATCACGTTAAACTATTTACAAATGTATATTTAAACGGAAGCTATGTATACGCAGAAGTGTCAAGAAATTATAGACAGCTTTTGCATTGGCAGCCGGTGCAAATAAGAGTTTTTAGTTTTCTTCTAAAAGACGATAAGTTAGGGGCGGTTTTAACAGAAGGTGGTAGTTTGTTCCAGATGCGAGAGATGACAAATGAGTACGAATTAATTGTGACGGAATTTGCTGTTGTAGGAATTTTGAGTTACGTTGAGGCCAGTATTTCTTAGGTTGTAAGGAGTAATTCGGGGTTCCAAAAGCCGGGTCGGCTAGATAACTTGGGCCGTTCTCTTTGTAGCATTTCTAAAATATTATTAGCGACTGTTCTATGCGTCTATGTTCCAGTGTGTTCATATCTGCTGTTCTAAGAATTGATACGTAGTTAATGCTTCTCCCTAAGTTCATTATTGTTCGAAGACCGTAGTGGTTTGCGTCTTCTAACTTCTTATTAGGAGTTTTTCCGATGTCGATTAGTAGAGAATTACAATACTCAAAATGCGATAAAACAAAACTCCTATATAAAACTAGCAGTGTACTGGAAGGCACTAGGCGTTTAAGACGACGGAGTGCGGCTATCTTAGCAAATACTTTCTTTAATATCTCACTTATGTGTTCTTGAAAAGATAACTTATTGTCAAAGTGTACTCCGAGGATCTTTAGGCGCTCTTTAATGTCGATAGGAGCGCCGTTAAACTTTAAGTCATAGTGGTGGGTACTTTTGCCAAGGACCATTGCTTGAGTCTTATCTCCGTTGGCCTGAAGATAGTTATGATCAAGCCAAGAGGATAGTCTTTCCATATCTTGATTTAGCGAGAGTTGGAGTACAGTCGGGTTTTTGTCTGCGATATACTGGGTAGTGTCGTCTGCGTAGAGACGAAGAGAGGAGTCATTTACAGCTTCGTTCATGTCATTTATAAAAAATGTTAAACAAAAGGGGGCTAAGAAGACTCCCCTGGGGGACCCCACAGCGTATAGGTGTCCAATTGGAGCAGCTGTTGTTGCACATCACCCTTGTTTTCGTTCGTGTAAAAATGATCTCAGTAATTTGAGGGCTGTGTCATGTTTTATCCACAGCATATCACTTAAAATAGATTTTATTTGCCAGCAAATAAAAGAGTTTATGGCTTCTACCCAGGCTTCCGGAGAGTTAATTTTCAACCAAGAGTTTAGAATAATAAGGAAAGGCGGGGAGTCGAACTAAATTGAGACGGGGTCCGAAGGTACAACCTGGTTGAGCAATGAACACAAGACCATCACAAGACAATCTTGTGACTTCGATAATAATTCATTGGTAATAACCACAAGACCATCGCAGGACAATATTGCGACTTCGATAACAATAGCGAATTCATTGGTGATAATCACGAGTTTCAATGGAAAATAACTTAGCCTTGCTTTCAGGGACTGGTATAAGACGTGGCATCAGTTTCTCGAGCTCGTCCTCTTTGTCTCCAGACCGGACACACTTAGCGAGTTTGACCCACCTCCTCCCTTCCTCCGCCTCATTTATATTATGTATTTGTGATAAGGCACTTTGCCTTTTTTCTTGTGCCCTCACCTTTGCAAGAGCTTAACAATTATAATTCTAGTATTTGATATTAGCTTTAATCAATAAATCGGCCATTCTGCGTGGCCAAAATTTATCCCAACAACGACTCGTCTGGTTTCGATTTCTTATAGCGCTCTGGTAAACAAAGCTCGACTGTTGACCTAAAAATTGACAGGGGTGCTGATTCATAGTTTTATATTTGATAAACAAGGGAAGAGGACATAAATATACAATAGTTAAAATTTCGAACGCCATTTTGTTCCGATGTTTAATTTTTGCAAACGATGTAATCATTTATGTAAACTTGTGGTAAAAACTCTACTAGCATCTACAAACACAAATGTTGTTTAGTATTAACCCGCCTTATATCTATCGAGCAAACAGGGAAATTCAATATTTTGGGGACGGGTACTTTCGTTATGTCAACACCTTGCAGCTAATTTGGACATGACAACAGAGCACGCAGGCAAGTCAAAACGTCCTGGATAAGACTGTCAAATCAGGGTACTTTACTGAAATATAAACAAGGTAAAATATATAGATATTTTTTTGGAAAAATAAGGAAAACGTCATTGTCATTGTTATCTTCGAAGACTCCTAACCGTTGTCTGCAAAGGGCAAAAATGAAAGAAAATTTATATGTTAAAAAATCTAAAAGTATACACAGTTAATTCATATATATTTAATTAATAAGACTGGTCCTGCTCTGTATTTTTCCTTTCCTCTTTCACTCTCTTTTTTTTCTTAAAAGTAGTCCCACCATTTAACTAAACGTAGTGCATTCGACGTATAAGTTAACTATTACAAAGTTGAAAATGCAAGACTAAACATGACTGTTTAATTTATGAAATGCTATACATTAGGGAATTGTCACCCTCTCTTAATGTCCAAAGCGACTCGATCAAGGCAAAGTTATTTGTATAACATTCTTTACAACACCCAGTATGCAAATTATGCTTTCCTTCTATTTAAACTCTAGCACTTGTAATTATTTATCACTTGATAATGGAGTTACGATGACTTCGAAACGTCGTGAAAATATAAATCTAGTCAGTTTCATTTGTCTTTCTTTCTTAGTTAAAGTCGAAAATGTCTGAAAAATTTCAGGAGCTTGCTTTTCTCTGACGTTATCACATTCGTCAGTCGGCAGCTGTTTAAGAATTATCATGCGAAATAAAATATTCCTGTTTCTGATTGGCTGTATTTGTATGGTTGTCAAATTACAGTCGTGTGACAAACTAGATTATTCGAACTTGACATACATGCCACCCGCACGTCAAGGGGTTCTTTCTTTGTTTTTTGCTTGCCCAAACATGGCTGTCGTATAATTTTTCACTGGAAGAAGTTCCAGCTTTCCGTGTTAACTTGCGTTAGCAGTTTCGGAAGGTATCGCTTGTGTTCAGACACGGTCTAAAGTCTTGGTCAGCCCTCGGCTTAGGAATGGGCACGAGTTATTAAGTGAAATCTGTTCACCACTCAACACGGCTTAATTCTGATGTGGAATGTATGGTTTTTAAAAAACACACTTATTCTCTTCAACTCGTTAGAGCTCGCAGGTGAGTTCGTCTTCTTTAGATTGGGTAGTCAGTATTTGCTTCCGCCTAAAATCTGGTTACGAGTTCCTTCTGGTTTTTGATTTCAGAAAAATATACTTTAATCATGATGTGCGTCACACTTTGTCATTATTTAGCTCAGGTTTTAAGTATAAATGCATGTAAGGTGGAGAATTCAATACTCTTTTTACGTATAAAAGAGTTATACACAGGCATTTGTGCTGAAAAAGATAGATATTTGTTCGTTTTAGTTGTCTTAAAGTGCACGAATTCGGGCTCCGAAGTTTGGTTTGAAACGCGATGAGATACAGCATTTGTTCGTTTTAGTTATCTTTACATCCACGAAGTCGGGCTCCTCTGAGCAGAATTCTGCTCAGAGGAGCCCGACTTCGTGAGTGTAAAGATAACTAAAGCGAACAAATATCTAATCGCTTTTCAAACTAAAATATTTTTATTCAAGATGCGTAATTCCGTCAGAAAGGTCAATTTCGAATTTGTCTATATATAGTTAAATTTTGACTAGAACTTCCTTAATTGACAACAATTTCATACAGAAAGCCATGGGGATTAAACAGACCATATTGCCTATTAAAAGTATCTGGAAGAAATTCAGCAACCTCAGCTTTGAGTGACTATGCGCAGATTTCCTGAAGGCAAAGCTTGCGCTTTTCCTTGCAAAAAATGATTTCAACCTGAATTAGTTAAAACAATAGTTGCATTACTTTAAAGTGAATTTGTTTTACAATGTTTCACATTTACACATGGAAAAGTATGCTAATGGTTCCGTGATCTGAAATTCAAATCCAAATTACAATATTGAGTATAATTCATAAACAAAGTTCAAGGTTGATGCTATATATTTTCTTTGTTCTCAAATGTGTTGCTTCTGGGATTAGCGCAGTGGACTTTGAATGGTTATGAATTTCTTCTATGCTCACTACTAGATAAGGCTCACTACCCTTTTAACTCATCAAAATGTTTTCCTTTTTTCCTTGTCTTGATTTGAAGCCACTTAGTACTCACGAAATATATATTTTTATATATTTTTAACTGCGATGTATCTGATGTCACAACCATTTGCGCTGCTGTTTTGTCCTAAGAAAGGCATTTTTTTTAAATCGAGGATTAAAAAGAGAAGAATAAACCTTTTAACAAGCTTTTCAAATTTTGTTTTAGTTTGTGAAGCGCTTTTGAATAACCCCTTGAGAAACAATTAGTCAGTGCTCGTAAATTCATGAACGATTTTGCTTTAATGATTGCTCTCAAAAGTGAAGCTGGATAGGTAGTGTTTGACAAGAGAAAAATTAACGCCCGGGCGGAGTGTGGGGGTTTTGCAGCGGACACACTTTAATAAGAAAATACGTTGTGTAAGTGCTCACGGAAATTGAAAGGATATTTCTCATGCACATACTTAACAAGACACACTTTTCCCGCGTAAAATGTAAATGTGACAGGCAAAGCGGACGAGGAATATCTCCGTCTGCATTTGCATGATTATAGACAGGAAAATGGCTATGTTTTTGGTCTTCTCGAGGGCGATCTTAAAGAATTTATGGAAGAATATGTGTCATCATCGAATTCAAGCTGCTTTGTCCTGTCAGGGCGCCATAGCAAGGAAGATAATCATAAGCATATATATGCATATATTTCATGATATTACAGAACAAAAACACCGTCCAGATCCTATAAATAGGCCACCCTCCAGGATTTGAGAGAAGCTGCTTAATAGAGGTTGCTTGCTTTATGAGGTTCCTCAGGAATTAGACAAACATAATACTGCAAAGGACCGCAAACGAAAATGCTGCCTGTATACGTAGGATCTGTAAAAGATCTGATCAGCCAAAAATAGAAAGACTAGAAAACAATGATGCAAGGCTGATACTACGTAGAGAGCCTATATGCCGCTCATTTTTTACATGGTTTGGCCATGATTTTCCTGCGGGACAGTTTGTGTTTGTCCGCAGTTTTTCCTTATCGCGGCAACGACACGATATTCTGGATTTTTCCTATTTTCCCTTGTCACGCGTTTTGCATGTGACATTGGCCAATGGGCAAGAATTTGGATTTGAGTTTCATCTGAGGTTATCACCATCTTGCATTTAGTGGGTTTGTGGATGTCAGTCGAGCAGCTGATCACTTCACAACTTGCTACACCGTGCTGACAAGACCCAATAAGGTCGAAACAGCTGTCCACGGTTGCCATTCATGGCTTTCAGTTTGGACTCTATCGCGTCGTTGCCCCGTTAAGCTCTCTAGGTAGTATCAGCCTTGAATCATTGCTTCGGGAAGCTGCGATTCGATTGTAATGAATTTTTGGAGGACGATCCGCGCGCAATGGCGTACATGTAACTTATGTACAGAAGAAGGGAAAAAGAATTGATCGTTATAATTAAATGTGTAAACAGAGGTAAACATGGTAAAATGATACCAGATGTGTAACATTGAACGAATGCACACTTTTGAAAGCTTTAAGCGTTAGTTGGTCACAATAGATGACACCTGAATAAAGTAATTAATCTTTAAAGACCTGTGTGGGCTCCGCTGAAAGGTACTTAAATATTCCGTGACGCTTTTACGACATTTATATAAAACCATGTCCGCTGAATACCCCCGGGCGTTAATTTTTCCCGTTTGACAATGGCGTCAATGTGCAAGAAACTTAACTACATACTTTATTCTACTATAAAAATAATCCTTGCTGGCCAGGAGAGCTACACGCACCCTTGTCGCTCGACGCTTGGGACACGTTTAGACACGTTTTTTTTTTTTTCGATTTTACCAGAAATTTTTGAAAAAGTGCAAATGAGGGGTCGCGTTGGAAAAGAGGCGTGTTGACAGATTTTAATCCCCAGAGTAAACAATTTTTGACAAAACTGGTCGTAATGCGACCCGACCCTCGTACTTGCTATTAAATTGATACCATTCTACTATTAACCGAGTGAAATAGCATTAACAGTAGAGGTCATTTTATTTCACCACAGCCAGCAGTGCAATATATTGAAAAAAATATCCATTAGAATAGCATGGTTCCAAGGATCGCATTTTGGCATCTGAACTTTATAATAAGACGCTGAATAAACGTTTGGTATCGATTTTAAATCAGATTTTTTTTGGAAAGGCCTAAGGCAGGTAAATAGGTAATTCAACCATGGCAAATGCAAAATGATGACAGAAGAGTTCGTCAAATATTTGCCAAAGACATGAACAATATTTATCGTGTGAACGATGAGTGCTTAAAGAAAAACAATATGTATGAATGATGAGCGCTATTAAGGATTTGCAAAACGTATAAAGTTTACAATACGAACAATATTTGGGAATTGCTAGGGAAATCTCTTTCTGTGTAAACGAGATATATAAAATCTATAAGAAAAGGAAACGGAAAAAAGACCTTAAAAATTTGTCAGAGACCGCCTTTTTAATTATTAGCAGCTACAAGCGTATGGGTTTACACTACGAGTGATATTTGAAAAAAGTTCCTTTAAAAATTTTATTTTTAACATCGATTAATATGACCGGGAAAATTACAAACGCGCCTTCGTTAACTCGCATTGCAGTGCAAATTTAAAACTAACGTTAACGATTGTTACGAGTTCGAATGTTTTAAGTGGCAGGTAGTTTGCAGTCTAAACAGAACTCAGGGATGTCTGAACAGCAACAAGGTTATTTATTCCACACGAACGTAGTAATTACACGCAAAATTTCACAACAAGCACACGCTTGGCTTGTAAACTATACTTTGACTTCCGTTACTCTTGTATGAACACAGCCTCCGCCAGATATCGCATACGTAACCTCTCTGTTACACTTCAACAAAAACGACCACCGTCGACACTTTACACGCGACATTCGTCACACTTCAATAAACACTACTGACTCACGAGATAATTCTCTCTAAACACTCCTGAGAAAAAAAACCTCCTAAGAACTACACCGATTTGCTTATATACTTTACAGCATGATATTCTAGAACTTTCCAGCACTACTAAATAATGTATAATTACAATATTAGACTATTTCCAGCAACATAAGCAAACAGCTAAAAAGAATTGCTGAATCACGGTGATGCGATACTAATTAAATATGCAAGAAGATTCCAGACGAAATTAGCATATTCGCGAACCTTTCAAGTCACGCAATAATTTTTCTTAACAACGGTAAATTGGCCTGTTCTCTCGGCCATATCACAATGAAATAGTTTTTTCAGTCAGATAAATAAATCTTTCGATTTTGTGTTAAACACGTATGGCCTTACGTGCTATCGAGTACGAAGAGGACTTGCTAACTTACTGCACCAAGCTGCATTCTAAACTCACTGTAATTAGTTTTGTTTTAATGTCTCTCCTTCTTAACTACTTCTGTGTTGGGTTGAAGTCCTACGCGGCAGCAATGATAAATACAATTAGGGCAAAATTTTCTGCATCCTTCTTTTAAGTGGTAGCTCCCGTGTTGTGAGTTATTTTTTACTTAGTTATGTTATTGTTGTGTACGTTGTATTCAGGTCTCATGCATGGAGAAAATGGCATGAAAATGCCTTTATCTATTAAAAACTTACAACAGAATGTTTCTCATCCAGGATATAGTTTTAGTCATATTTTAGAGAAAATAAACGAAAACGTTAACGAAATATTCGTTTCTTAAAATAATTATCAACGTTACCAGAAAGGAATTATTTAAACATAAATATTATATGAAACAATTAAATTTTCAAAATTATTTGGAGTGTATTACAGAATTGACTGGAAGATCTGGAGGAAATCCGCTAGACATCTAGAACTATCTCAATTTCAGTTTTAATGGATATCATAGAATTATAGTGGTTAAAGATCGTACGTCGTAAATTCAACATATTGGGGTTCACCAGGTTCTGTTTGGTTTTAACACCAGAACAGGTGTGAAAAAAGTACTAAATTCAAAACAATTATAATTTTATGATTATTACACATAGAAAAAGGAGCGAGCCCTAAAGCAAAGCATCGCGTAGGCAGTATGTAGAATATGATTTAGATGTGCCTACATCACGTTTCTCATATTAAGAGCTGAAAATTGGAAAATGGTAAATGAAATTCAAGCCTTTGCGATTGAAAACTGACAGAGGCTTAAGCTGCATCCGTGGAGTTAATTGGCAAAGCATCAGCATCGACAAAGATTCTGGAGATAAAAAGAAGCTGTGCGTTTAAATCATCTAGAGGAAGAGTGAATAGACCGGTAGCACTCCAAGAGAAGCTTTGTGACTAGGTAATCAAAGGTTCTCATATCCTGGAGTGCGATCGATGTATTCAACTTCATTCACTCGAGCTCGGCAAGTAAGAGACAGCAGTTAAGGTGTAACTTGAGGAGGTCAACTGAACAAGTACTACGTCATGTGGCCACTACGTCATTGCATAGAACGCAAAGCCTAGGAACGGGGCTAATGGAGAGAAATCTCTAGATGAACTATGCTACAGGGATTTACTGTTGTAAATAATAAGAATATGCCTTCAGTTGAGCAACCAGAGAAAATTGATTAATCATGGTATATTGTTTCAAATTTGCATGATCGAGAAAAAAAATGCTCTTAACGTGTAATGTGGAAAGAATATTATATGGCATCTGCTCTTCTATTTTAAATTCTCGTATAGATTTGAAAGTACTAGCAATTCTGATTAAAGCATTATGAGATAAAAAGCATATGCCATTCTTGGATTACAAAGCAAAACAAATAGAGAACTGTGTACCAGATGCAAAGCACCAAGCAAACCATTCATAGACTGAAAATTTATAGGATAATGGGAAGAGTATCTTCGTAGTGGAGTGCACTAAAAAAACAAAGGAAAAATTCTGGACAATCAAGAGGAGTTGGTGGTAACGTGCAAGACAACTTGACGTGATCAAGAAATTAAATTGCTTATTAATATTTCACAATTGAGACCTAAATGCTTGTTTGGATATAATAAACATCTGCTCTTTCCAAGTCGTTATTAACAGTTTATTCAAGACTGCCTTGTTATAAAGCCTTAAAAATTGCCATACTCTTCAAGAATTCAGTGCAAGGGTTATGTGACCTGTTTTAATTTACTATATACAGACATTTTGCCAGGTATGTGTTCTAGTTTTGTTGACCATGCGTGTATAATTAATATGAGAGTTCCCGATCGGCTGTCGACAAATAAAGACATGGTACATATTGGCTCTTCTGAAAATTTAAAACTGGAAAGACTGTTGTGGGACATTTTAAAAATAGGTTTCAATTAGAATTCAGCAGATCTCGTTTCATTTGCTACTTTTGAGAGGCGAATGGAAGGAATCTTAGCAAATTAATTTGTTATTTTGGTTTACAGAGCTTGTCTATTGTTTTAAATGCTGAATGAAGGTTTGTCCTAAAATAGAAAATCTTTTGAAAATTTGTGATGGAACTGGCTTCCACTTATATCAAGTGATTCTTTAATTAATTGTGCAAGGATATAGCTGAATATAGCTCAAATGTTACCTATGAAGCCTGCCCTTAAAACAATAAAATGAAATAAAATAATGTGAGAAAAATCTGGCATTTAATCATTTTCAATGTAAACTCATAGAAGGGTTCTAGTAACATTAGAGTGAAGGTTATTTAAGCTCGAAATGTAGCTCTGTCCGATCCCTCGACACTTTCAGAACTGCTCTCGTGTATAAGTATACGTCAACACAATTCTCTACAAAAACACTTATTTAATGGTATAGTTATTTACATAACTGGCGAAATAATTTACAATTGCACTGAAATTGACGTTACGTTGTCATGTTTAGTTTTGCCATGACCCAGCACATAGCCAAACTACGCGAAACTCTGTTGCAATTTCTCTTCAATTTTTCGGTTTGCAAGGTAATTTCCACAGTTTGTTTATTACATATATATTTCACTGTATAAAAAAAACTAATCAAAACGCCTGATACACAGCCCAAGGATTTCTGCTTTGTTTTCATCATCGAGACGAATATGCCGTAGCTATTTACTTCGGCAAATAAACCAAAAGAAAAAAAATGGTGTAAGAAATTTTGTGGTAAAATGAACGTTGAATGTATCGGTAGCAAAACGAGCTTAGTAAACAGTGCTGGGGGACATATGGTAGAGCTTTTTCGTACCAATCTGTGTTAATGCTCAGTGTAGTTTTTTTCCGCGCATCGACTTCTTCTAAAGTTTGATTTTAGCACAAGATTTGGGTGTGCCCTTTGCCAGCAACATAACCTACACCTTGTTTTGTCCATACAATATAACTGCTAGTGCAGTTTCTATAGTGACTCTTAATCCTTGCACTTCTTGTACAGGCTGTTCTTTTAAATTAATTGTGCCGGAAAACGCTTTAATGGCTGGCACGGCATGGGTAGATATTTTTTGTTATCGTTTACACTCATCTTTCCGCTCAATAACCTGAAACTTTTCTGAGACGTCCCTGGATAGCGTTTCTGGACATTATCTCGGTAATGAGTTACCCTTTTGTTGAAATAAAAATTACATCCATTTTTGGCAAAAATCTGGAGGAAAAAACAAATCTGGAGCTGCTACTACTCAGCAAACATTACATTAACTTTTTTCATTGACTAATATTAATGTTTGTTTTCTAGTTCCTTTCGTTTCAGCTGGGTTTTATTTTTGGAAAAACACGTTTTTAACAAATATTAACTAACTATTTTGATTTTACGAGATAAATTGCAGCCAGGTTCCTTTGCAACTCATTTTGATACGTTTAACATGTTACTGCAAAAACTCCCCCACGACTGGGATTTACCTACAATTATAATGAAAAATTACAGGGTAAACAGTATGTCTAAACATGTCCGCTTTCACTTGAGCGATATGTGATGACGACGTCATATTGAGTGGTAATATCGTCTTTCTGCCTACACATATAATAGATCACAAACCAGGGTTAATACAATCGTGCTAAAAAGTCTTAAAAAAGCAAAAATAACTGTATGAAAGTCAGAGGTTGCTAATTAAAGCAAGAAAATTCTAAGTTAAAAAATGAAAAAATGCCCGTCAAAGTGCGGTTGCCATGGAAACGCAATGCCACCATGGCACGTAATGCCAAATTATTCCCAGATATTAAAATGTTTAGAAAAATTGAAAAAGTTTAGTAACCTCCTAAGTTATGTTTTGTTTAGAACTATCTATTAGCTGTGTTAAACGTCAAATCTCTTTTTTGCCCCCTGAGGACATGATTTAAAGTTTTACCTTTTAAAGTGTTACGGCTTACGTTTTGCTCGAGCAGTACTGTTCAGTTCAAATGTTGCTATTTTCAAGTGTTTGTCTGTTTGCTTCCAAGCAGCCAATTTGCTAAAACGGCGGCAACTGCATTCAAAGAGGGCTACTGAAACACCTCTTAAGCAATTGGCTCGGTGGCAAAATTTGCTTGCAATTTAAGGAATTAGTCTGAAAAGTAGGTCCCACACCGAGCAACAGTCGAGAGACAACGAAAGCATGATCTAGTAAGATTACATTTCTGAAATAATCACGTAATTTTCTTACACCGGATACATCGGATATGAAATAAAACAAATGTGTGTTTGTTGACACGTCTTATTTCGAACCTAGTCTTCAAAACATTGAGAGACTCATTAAATTTCAAGGCAATCTTCGCTTTTGCCAGTTCATATTGCGCCTACGTACGGAAGAAATGTTGCCAAGAAAGCGCTAAGTCTTGCGACATTGCAGGTCAGTATAGTTAACAAACCTAAATAATGGAAATACTTAGTAGCAGGTTTCGAATTGTGATATTAAGGTCACTTCTAGTTGCTCTTTTGTTTTGTTTTGTTTTTTTTCAATTTTTGTAGCAGTCTTACGCTAAATTACTTTTTTTTAAGCGGGCGACATATTCGTTCTCAATCGTGAGTCTATGCGGGTGAGTATCGAGCCATATTTGTCCTCCTCGACGTACAATATGATAAGTTGTATCTTTTTTACCTTTGAAGTGAAAAATTAACATATCAAACATGCACTGTGAATACAGCTACTAGAAATTGTGAGGTTAGTCTAATGCACCACTGCCAAGAAGAAATTGGGATAACTGCCAAGTAAGAAAATAACGTTAAGAACGAAAATTGGAAGGTTCGACAGGTAAGAAAGTCGATTAAATAATGGAATAAAGTTTTTATGTTGACACAAGACTATAAACTCTATTGAGCTCAGTAAATGAGGCGCATCGCCCCTTTTGAACGCAATATTGTTGGTGTACAAGGCAAGAAAATAACTGATTACTTTGTCACGGAACCATCTTTGAATACTATTTAACAAATAGATTCCATGTTGCGTTGCGTCTGTTCAGTAATAGATCACAGATGACGTCAAAATGTGGTAAGAACAAAAAAGTATTCTCACCACATTTAGACGTCTTCTGTGACCTATTACTGAACAGACGCACAGCAACATGGAATCTATTTGTTTTATATAATAAAGAAAAAAACTACTACAGAAAAAGCTTTATTATTTTTAAAATCTTTTAATATAATAACTCGAAAGCCACCCTTTGTGAACACGAAAAAGGCCATTAGACGTAATCTATTGTCTATCCAAAATAAAGCGATCTTATTGGCTGCTATGCGTAGCAAAGGACTGTGATTGGTCCAGGAAAATCAAGCCACTGTCACGCTTGAATCGAACGGTCGCTTTTTATGGAATGAAATGGAAAACTTCCAGCGAAGGCAGATTTGCACTGCGAAGTCAACAAACCGTAAAGAAAATGGTGGAAAATGTTAGAGGTTCCCTTGAATATTGCAGTGTTGAAAAAATACGCTCGGAAAACTTGCGGTTGCGGTAACCACTGGAAGCCATTCGATTCGAGTTTTTGGATGAATGGAGCGTTAGCGCCGGTGTAAATTTTTTTGTCTTTGGTTTAGTCTCACTCGACTACCGACTGAGACTGCTGGAGCATCTTTTTTCTGAGTAATTTTCTGAACGGTTGGTTTCTTCTTCCTGCTTCTCGAACCTGCTCAATGTCTTGAAAAGACTTTATTGAAACTTGTATTTCGCCCATATAAATATAAAACTCGATAGAAACACAGTATATGTTTACTGTTTCTTAAATCAACACCTATTTTCCCCAATGCTTGCACGAACCTCTCGCTGTAAGACATATTTCTTGTTCACAATAAATGCAAACATAACAATAGAATCAGTTTACTTACGTCGATTTTGACTTAAAGGCTCAGCAGTCTCGAGCGTTGAGAGACGCAATAGAGTTTTAGTTATGGAATTGGACTCTGAATTTATCGATCGTGGCCAAATTTCCTTGTGATGTTATTTTAGCAAAATATCAAATTTGAGTGTGCCCACATCTCTACAAAGAGGTGTGATCAGTGGAATCTTGCTAATTTTAAAGAGCATGCAATCAGAAAAATATATGAGTAGCCACTTACTGTTAGTGTAGTCTCTCTTGCCGGACCACGGAACCTGTAGTTGAGCAGCAACCTGCTTAGCCATCCAACATTAAAGACAAGCTTAAAGTTAGTCTCGAGCTGCGAGTGAAAATCAATATCTCGACCGATTACTAAAAACGTGTCGCAATGTCAAAGAACGAAACGTATTGCGGCACATGTGGCGTGCTATATAGAAATTACAATAAACAAAAAATCATTCACGTCTTTTAATTAAAAAACTAATGTTTCAGAGCCGAGTGCCTCATTTACAAACGTCAGTGACTGAAATTGTCTCTCCATCGCACCTTTTACAGATGAAGAGTAGTGAGATAAAAACATGACGTTTCGGCGACGACAGGTCGCCATTAATGATAATATTATCAAATGTAAATAGGCCCTTTGCACGACCTGGTCACATGGTACAAAATCATACATGCTGGTGAGCAAGTTGCACAGTGGGACTTCAAAACAAAGGCAGGTTCATTGTTTTGGAAGTCCCACCGTGCAACTTGCTCACCAGCATGTGTGATTTTGTACCATGTGACTGGGTCGTGCAAAGGGCTTATTACGCCAGTTCAACAACGTTTTATTCTAAGGTAGTTTCACAGTTTCCTTTCTTCATATAACGTTGCTGAACTAGGGTAATTTACATATGATAATGGTGACAAGTCGTCGCCGAAACATCATGTTTTTATCGCGTCACTCTTAATCTTGAAATGTTTTTCAGTCAAAATCTCTCGTCATTGTTACTTTATTGAAATAAAGGAATTTAGTCAATGATGTCAAAAGTGTTGTGATTTTGGCCGCTTGCCTTGCCCTTCTCAACTTTTCATTTTCATTAGTCTCTGTTCGTGCTGTTCTTTCTTCCATATAGTAAAGTGTGTTTGTAGAGAGCGTTGCATCTTAAAAAACCCCTATGGTAATCGAAATCAAGTTTTAACTGTCCCTAAAATCATCTTGAAAAATGTTGATGCTTTACCTAATGTATATATCATTGATAATACATGCTGCGTTCATGGACTACGCTTCTTCTTTAACACTTGTTCCTTAACCCAGTCCTCATTTAGGTGCAGGCGTGCGTTTGCCATGTCAATTCGATCTCTTTCTTTTTATCAAGGTCTAGCAAGTATCATTGAAGCTCTTCGATCATGACAACTGGTCTTGCCATCACAGCGGTAATCACCGTATTAGCCGTTATAGACATCCTGGGAAACACCCTCGTTTGTGCAATAATAAAGAGAAATCGAGATATGAGGTAGGTTCTGACTGAAATATATAACAATAGAGTTTCAAGCCAGAAGCTAATGCAGTTTTTCTAAAAGAGTTTCAACTGACATGGATGAATTTCTGCTCGTGGAGAAAAACAGAGACCTCTTTATACCTAAAGTTGTTAACTGCCCATCAAAAGGATTTTTGTCTTTTTGATCAACACAGTTTCTGTCGTCAATGCAGGTCTAAATTCAAATAGCCACTTGCGGAAACAGGTTTTACATATTGATGAACTACTTCTGTCATTTCCATTGCCAGACGTAAAAGAAAATAATAATTTCTAATTCCTCAGGACTCCCATCAATTATCTTCTTGTGCACCTGGCTGTAGCGGATATCGTGTACGCAGCGTTTATTGCGCCTAAAGGTTACTTCAAGCTCACCTCTGTTCATCATCCCGACGGCATGACTGGTTTGGTGTTATGCAAATTACTAACTGGTGGAAATGTCGCCTGGGTGGGTGCAGTTGCCTCGGCGGTCTTTCTGGTTGTAATAGCCTTTGAACGATATTATGCAGTAATATATCCTCATGGTCACAAATGGAAGCTTTCCACTGACAAACTGAAGGTGAGTGATCATGTTTAAGCGAAATACATCATCTCAGTGCTCTAAGTTTGGTTCTATAAACTGGGCGATTTACATTTAGTCAGCAATGGGTTCTTATGCCAAGTACAAACTGATAGAAATTGCTACAAATTGGAACTAAGAGTCTTCCAATTTGCAGCAATGTCTATCAGTTCGTACTGCATGGGAGATTTATACCGACTTTTAAAGACTGCTCTTAGTCACTATCAAGAATCTTAGGACAGATCAAGTTTCAAATGTCACAATCAAAGACACCCTTGGATGTGAGCTTCAAAAAATACCATTTATAAGAACTGGAAGAAAAAATTGAAATACAAGACGCAAAATAAAGCACTCTGGATAGGCCAGTTCAATAAAAGGAAACTATCCTTGCCTTGCTGAGCCATATTATCTTCAAAAAAATTATTATACGTATACGATTACTGCGACTCAATTTATAAACAGTAGTGGATGAGGGGTTTTTTCCGGTCTCGGCTGATTACACTTGCCTCGACCTTGATTATTCCGGATATCACAAAAACCGAATTAAATTATTGTTTTATCATACATTGCACAAATAAAATCTACTTACATTGTGTGGCATGCAAGTAGATTTTATTTGTGCTTCTAAAAATACAAGGAAAAACGCACCAAGCGGCCGCATCACTCGAAACCATTTAAGTGCTCGCGCTCTTCAGCCAAAGGTGCGCAGTGCGCACTGCGTACGGTATAATCTCCAGATATAATTGGATAGCAGATTTATACTATAATTATGCTTGCCCACAAAAATCAAGTGAATTCTTAAAATAAGCAGGGGACTCTTGCCAAATCAGAATGCTGATAATGAGTACAATGTATAATTATAATTGCAATAGGACATCGTGTCGTCCAACTCTGTCTGTAATCATACGAGTGATTAACAAAATGTCACAATTTCCCACAAAAGTACAAGTTTCATTTGAAAAAGAGCTTTTAATAGTCATTTTTAAATATTATAATTAAAAATATGAGAATAGCTTGCAAAATGGCTGTTAAGTTCTTTTCAAAACTGTCACCGGACACTAAACCTCCACAATTTTATTAAGTCAGTCTCTTGAATTGGTTTCTATAGTGATTGTAATCAATGTTGTGATTGGTGGATTTATTGGAGAGGACCTAAAATGTTTGGCTCATGTAACTGTCCGATTACAGCCAACTGTCCGATTACACTGTCTGATTACAACTTTGCAGATGATTAGAGCAAAATACAGCAGCTTATATGCTCCAATCACTGTGACATCTGAGGAAATTGTAATTGTTATGATTAACACAACAAATCATCTGATATAAACTGAGTGAGAGCGCCACAATTTACAGAGTTCATAAAGCCTTGTATGGCCTCACTGTCAAGAAGAAAGTTTTAATCAGAATTATATGTACTGTTTCCTCGCAAGAACGGGTTAGCCATGAGTATAAATGTTGGACTTCACCCGTGAAAAGTGTTTGCTTATGATTCAAAGCCGTCAAATTAAATTAATTGGCATTTTGAAAAATTCTGTCTTGTTTGGATAACATGAGGATAAGACACATCGCTACCACACTTAAAAGCATAATTTGTTATGATACAAATTGCTCATGGACACCATAAATCGAACATTTCGGCGATAATAGATTTTCTAATTTCGGACAAAGTTAAATCTAGGTTATAATTGAATTAAATCTAAACTCATGAGGACGTTCCAAGTTTCTAGCTCAGGCAGACTATGTGGACAAAGTAATATAGCCACATGCAGAAAATTGCTGCTGTCATAGCAGATTATGATCACGTCTATAACTGATGTTTCCTGTTCCAACCACAGAAAGAGAAAAAACATATGTGACAGTCAGTAGTCGTGTTTTCAAGTTCCCATGAATCATTTTGATTGGAAGTTTTACAATTTATGATTTCAGTTAAGCTTTTCAGATGAGAATTCCCTTTTTTAGATTAATTATCCGCTGATACATCTTGCCCTGGATCAATATTATAGTTTTACAATTTATGATTTCAGATGATCATTCCTGGTAGCTGGATCTTCGCTGGAATCGTCAATATCCCACTGTTCCTAGCGAAGAACACTAAGGTGAAGAATGGAAGAGTGTTATGCATACCTACCTGGCCCAAAATTTGGATGGAGGCTTTCATCATGATTTTGTCGGTGGTGGTGGGTATTTCTTTGGTCATGATGATTGCGCTGTACTCCAAAGTCGTGTACACCTTGTGGTTCCGGCGAAGTGAAGAAAATCACCTCAACATCCAACAAAAGGTACAAATACTCTGTAATACTACTCCTCGGCGAAAATAAGCACACATACTATTGTTTGACAAAAAATAAATAAATAACTTGGAGCCTCATTACAAATTGTACCCGGTACACAAATGAAATATGGAGGAATTATATTGCCATCATTCATATTGGCCGGGTGTACATGAAGGATTCTCTTGTACACTGATAACATAAGCTAGCTTGCAATTGACTGCCGTATGAGCCTTCTAACTGGCAAATGGCGTTTAAATAGCTATGTTGAACTAGATATTAGTACATGAATCATAATGGGGCTTTTATCTTCTATGTACAGGGCGTCATGAAGGTCCGGAGGCGTGTGACCCTGATGGTCGTAGTTGTCACTGCCATATTTGGTTTCTGCTGGGGAGTCAACCAAATCGTCCACATCTTCAAGTTTTTTTCGTCCTACACTGTTGGTGCCTTACCCACTGTTGTTGCTAATACGATGGTCTTGGTAAATTCTGCCATCAACCCGTTTGTATTCGCACTGTTAAACCACCAGTTCAGAGAGAAGATGAAGGTCATGATATGCTGCAGGGATTGCACCAAAGCCAAAGTTCATCCGTCTGACTATCACGACTACGAGCTCGGAGATAACACCACGCAGCCCACCAATACAGGTGGTACAAGCTCCATGGCCTGATGGCAATGTTCATGGAAACCATGTACCTGTAGTCATTTAGCTTAGTTCAAAAGAAAATTATCATTAAAAACGTACCTTAGAGGAGCACTTAAGAGTGTTAGAATGTGGGGTCCAGAATCATATTCCTGCATAGTGTAAAAGAAAGTAAGGCACAGTGCGTTTGATGACGTTTTGTATAACGAACACGATATTAATGGAATCATTAATTGTTCATTCATTTGTTTCTTCTCTGTCAGCTGTGTCCTTGCAACATTAAAATAATTGTTGATATCTTGAGTTTGTCGCGTCTTTGTACAAAATACTTTTCATATGTCAACCATTTCGCTTTCCGTGGAAATTAGATTCAACTTACGCAGACTCCATGTTGTCATAGTATGATAAACCATGTTACTTGTTAGAAATACGTACGTGAAAATTCTAACTGGAGAAAACTGACCAAACGAAATGTTCATTTTGTGTGAGAAAATTAACGAGATCATCGCCAATGGTCAGTTCACATTACAGAAACAAGTAATTGAAGTTGATGATGTGAAAACCCTGTATACATATTGTATTCGAGTGTCTGTTGATCCAATTATGATAGGATGTCAAATAATATCCTAATTAGAACTTGACTTGAGTTTAGGTTACTCAAGTGGTTAACTATATACGTGAATCAGTAACCTGATGAAGATTGATTAGAAGTGTGATTTGAAATCTTAATAAGTATAATGATCATGTTAAACAGATAGAGATAATAGAAAAATCAAGGAATGAATACCCCTCAAAATGATTGTGTTTTACGTTTTTCTCTTTATTCAATTAATTAATAGAATGTAATTTGTGATTGACCTCCATGATAAATTAAATCAATTGTTGGTCTCTGTCGTTGTCGTCGTTTGTTATTACTTTCAAGAAGCCGAAAACAGATCTTGTAAACGAATCAGACCTGAAATCCTGAAAGCACAGTGTAAGTACTGGCATTCAGTAAGAGTCTCTTGTGACAATAGGCCACTTTGGAGTTGCGTTTCGCCTCTTTGAAAACGAGTCTACCTGCGAAATATATAGTTTTAGCCAAGCCTAGAAGCGGAGCTCGGGAGCCGAGTTGTTTAAAGCGCGATTAAGCTCGCGCAAGATAGGCGGAGCTATTGGAATCCCCAATTAAAGTAGGGGTAGCCACACATAATTACCCTTGAATCGTTAGAGAAAATGTTCACAGATTTCCTAAGAATTCGCACTTACAGAAAGAATAGCAAGCATATTTATAAAGATCCTAAGACCACATGGTAGTTGGTAACATAAATACCTCTTCTGGTATGTTTTTAATAACAAAATCGTTCCCACAGCTCTTTTATTTAGCTTCACTGTCAGCCTTCCTCTTATTCAGGTAAATACAGTCTAAATAGTTTTTTGGCACAACTAGAAACTAATGATGTGTTGAATAGGCTTGCCTTCTACGGTTAAATTTCTGGCCCTTTTACGTCTAACGGTTAATTTTCGGTTAAGACAAATTTTAATAATTTCCATTGTTTTACATTGTTATATAATTTTTTACTGGAAACATAATAGCTTAATTTCCATTCGTGTGAACCATGCCAAATTGGGAACATTCTCGGTTGACAAGAAATTCAATTTATCTCATCCACGCCTTGATCTGCCTCCCTGACTTCGTTATCTCCGCTCTACTAGTAACTAGTTCTTCTAATTTAACAGCTAAATCATCATTGCGAAACGAAATTTAAATACAGTTCTTTACAAGACATTTGTGCTGATATTTCTTTTTACTGTTAACGGTTTTCAATTTGTTTTACGGCTAACGGTTAAATTTTAAGGCAAATGCACAGGGGCCACCGTCAAAAACGAAACCAGTGTTGATTTTTAATTTGTAACGGGGATTTAACGAGTTTTCAAAGGTTTCGGGGTTGCTTTATCAAAATACGGCCGGATTATCGAATTTATTTGACAAAATTGATTTTCACAACTCGCCGGCGAAAAATAGCAGGATAATTAGCATAAATTGGCATTCGCGTTAAAGTCTTTACGTAAGTAGTAAAGCCTATATCATCGGGAAGAAAGAAACTAATTTTAAAGGGGTATTTGTTACTTTATTTATGCATCCTCTTCGGTTCTAGATGACGTTTCTTGCTACCAGAAAAATTGGCATTCGCGTTAAAGTCTTTACGTAAGTAGTAAAGCCTATATCATCGGGAAGAAAGAAACTACTTTAAAAGGAGTATTTGTCACTTTATTTATGCATCCTCTTTGGTTCTATATGATGTTTCTTGCTGCCAGAAAACACATTCTTTGTCATGGTTTCACCGCAGTCGAACCACAAATCGAATTTCACCTCATGATTATAAACCGATGTGGCCATTGTTTAATCGGGCTCGTTTTTTGGTTGTAACGTGTCTAAATGCTACCCTTACACATCATATCAAAATTGATCTGGGTTTTTAAGCGAGTGCTTAAAAAAAGCCTTCGAAGATTGTATAGTTTCATTAAAATTTAAAATGATTAGCATATTCTGACCCTTAAAGCTACGTGCAAACACGCAGGTTACAATGAAGTTGTTGCGCTGAACTCTAATTCACAGTTTATAAAGAATGACTTTCAGTTTTTCATGCCGTCCAGCTATTCTCCATTTTATGCTTCGGGCAAGATCTTTTTAAGGAAAGTATAACTCTGTGACGATCCTTCCTAAACGGCCGTAACGCACACCGATGGAAATGAATCCAGTCAAGATCAAGAAATTCATTCTAGTACCACAACAAATTTTCAAACATCAGAAATTTAAGTGATTATCATATAGGGGCCACTTTAATCCGTGTTGGGGTTTCTATTTCGAATGTAAATTTCGTGATATTTCCGAGAAGGAAAAGCTAATTCCATGTCATAAATTCAGTTTGAATGTTTACATTCAAACGCTAAAGGTCAAAACTATTTTGTTAGAAAAAAATAAACAAGAATATGCAGAATGTCAGGACTTTTCATTTCTTTTGTTAGAAGGTTTAAAGGAATAACGAATTTTAATGTTCAATATGCACACAACACACCAGAGTAAGGTATAGAACGTATCATGACATGACGACATATGGCAGCCATATTGATGTTGCAAAACAATAAAACTGCGGCCATGTTGTTGTACCAAACCAATCCTGTGACAGTTCAACTCTTTTCTTATGTAAACACTTTCTTTTATTATAATAAATTGGCGTGGCTGCTCGACGTGTGAGTGAATACGCTCTATAAAACCGGTTCATACTGGGCTTTTCTTTCCGCCGCCGGTCTCCTGAAACCATATATGGAAATTAATATATGATTGTAGAGGTTACTGCAACTGAACTATTCTTTCATTAAAAACTTGAATATATGAAACTGTCAGTTCTTTTACTATAAACAAAAACAGTTCGAAGTTCAAAAACCGGTCGAAAGGCTTGTGCCATGGGAACCTCATGTTCCTAGACCAATCAAATAACCACCGTTAGAAATTTGATAAAAATATGATAAAAACGCAAGTCATAGTTTTCAAAATTTTCAACAACACTGAGCGGATTCACCCCTGTTGACTGGTATCGCTACACCTGCTAAACACTCGGTGGTGAATTTATAACCTTCCAAAGTCAGAGGGTTATCTTCTTCAATTTTAAGGTAAGCGCTTTTTAAACAAGAAAGCCCGTTGTTATTATGAAACTAAAACTGAGGCAAATGTTGCAAATCAAAAGCTATTTTAAAAGAAGAAAGATGGCGGAGTCATCATCAAGCTGCATATTGTTTGACATTTTTATTTTGAGATATCAGTTCAGCATTCAAGCGTTTAAGTGCCAAATGTGCTTTGAACAGAAGAGTACTAGAGATCCAAACGTTTTGCGCAGTACCAGAATAAAAAGCAAGAAAAATAGTTCAAGACTAGACATGCACCGGGAGGCAAAAAATTGTGACCTCTCACTCAAAAACGTTGCTAACAGCTAGCCGCTCATAAGCTGTTCAGCGGCCACTCAAACGAGATGAGGTAGGCTCCGGATACATCAGACGTCTACATCATGTACCAGTTCAGAAAAAATTGTCATCCCCTCGAATGGCTCGAGCTATTCGTTCAAAAAAACTATTGTCATCCGTTCGAAAGGCTTGCCGGAGCTATCCGTTCCAAAACAATCGCCAACTTTTCGAACTGCTTGTCGCAATCGGTTGAAAAAACACGTACCAAAAAAAGATCATCAGCCATTCGCGCTAGTGCAAGCCTTTCCAAGGAAATTATTCAGCCTTCTGCTCAGCTACTAAGCTGAAGTGTGTTTTCGAGTGCAACAAACTTTAAGTTTATCGTTAATCCACGTTCGTCGGCATTGAGTTATAATTGTTCACCAGACATAAGAGAAAAAAAGCCATCTTCCGCATGGTATAATCTTGCTTCAGAGAACAAAAATCGAGAAACTAAATTTAGGGAGAAATCCTTTTTAGCAGCTGAAGTCGATATTCAAACTGTTTGGTTTGTCAAATAATAAAGTATCGCTTGGGCAGTCCTCCTGCAAAGTCGTACTTTTCACCATGTAAACAGTTCTCTCTGCTAACAATATTTAATGAAGAGCATAAGACGCAAGAGAAGAGCAAGAAGACCTCAAAAGTACTGTAGTAAAGCCAAGGTTGTCAAAAAAGATCGAAACATCCGGCAACGCACCAAGTTGATGTTCTTAAAATTAAAAACAGGAAAATGTGGTGATATCATGTTCTTCCACCAATCAAATTAAAGGAATTGAAACTGAGTTTTATGCCCACCCTCCCGCACTCAATAGGGTTATTAATCAAGGAATTTAGAAAGCCATGGCCAAGAAACTGACGTAAGGTCATCATTGTCTCAATTTGCGACAAAACTTACACCCCCAGGTGTTGACTGAGTACACTACATTTACTAAGCAGTCGCCGGTGAGCATCAAGTTATAAGAGCAACAAAATGCACAGAAATGCATTTCAAGGAGGAGTTTATAAAGAGGAATTAACGAGTTTTCAAAGGTTTCGGGTTTTCTTTATCAAAATACGGCCGGATTATCGAATTTATTTGACAAAATTGATTTTTGCACTCTCGCTGGCGAAAAATAGCAGGGTAATTAGTATAAATTGACATTCGCGTTAAAGTCTTTGTGTAAGTAGTAAGCCTATATCATCGGGAAGAAAGAAACTAATTTTAAAGGAGGAGTATTTTACACTTTATTTATGCCTCCTCTTGGGTTCTCGATGATGTTTCTAGCTACGAGAAAACATATCTTTGTCATGGTTTCACCGCAGTCGAATCAATACTTGTCCATTACTCTGACAAATTTATGCATAGCATTGTATTGTATTCTATTGTTTTGTGTCGTTCTCAACTGTTTTGTATTGTTAATCTATTGTTAATCTTTTGTTATGTGGATATAATACATACAATGCTAACTGAATTTGTCGGAGTATTGGACAACCCTAGTCGAATCACAAATCGAATTTGTAACGTGTCTAAATGCTCTCCTTATATACACATAATATAAAAATTGGTCTGGGTTTTTAAGCGAGTGCTTAAAAAAACCTTCGAAAATTCAATAGCTTCATTAAAGTTGAAATGATTATTCCGACCCTTAGACCTACGCGCAAACACGCAGCCGGTTTCAATGAAATTGTTGCGCTGAACTCTACTTCACATTATAAAGGGTGAATTTTTTACATGCCGTCCAGCTATTCTCCATTTTATGCTGCGGGCCAGATCTTCTTAAAGAAAGTACAATCGGCTGTAACGCACACCGATGAAAATGATTAAATGTATTCTAGTACCACAACAAATTTGTTTCATTTATCCTAACAATTTGTGGCCACTTGGGAAACTTGGATTAAAACAGTTCGATGTTGATCAACTGTGGTTTTGTTCTCTACTTATTCTATGAATGGCGGTTATTTCAATTGTGGCCATCATAATCTTTTGGCAAGTTCATAATCTTTTAAGGTTAGTGCCGTTGAGTTTGGTGGGATAGGGTTTTCAGATTCAGGAAATGGGTATAATCTGATTCCTTTCTGAGCAAGATCGCTGCTAATTTACTCGGCCATTGTTTGGCCAGAGAGAGCGCAAATTCCATTTTCCCAAATATTCCGACAAGAAGGTCTTATTTAGAAAAATAAACCTTGAAACCTTTGAAAGCTCATAAATACTTCTCTATTAGTCGAAAAAAAGTAAGTTAAATTTTGGCTGTGGCCCCGCGTTGCTTGATATTTCTGTGCATTTGCTATTAAAGCATTTTTACGTATAATAGTTAAATTTTCGGCCCTTTATGGCTAACGGTAAAACCCATTGAGACCCTGCAATAGACTTCTTTTTAATGTGATTTATGATTTTTTTACTGAGTTTTCGGTGACCTCTGTCCACTTTTAACAGACAGACCGAAAATTCAGAAAAAAAATCATAGATCCGGTCTGATCGTAACACTGGAAGCAGTATGTACTGCACATTGGTGTTTTAGGCAATGTTTGATATATCAATATTTCAACATGGCTCCGAAGCTTCCGACTCAAAATTGTAAATTTTTAAGTGTTTTTTTTTTTGCCTCTCATTCCCAAAAGAGACTTGGAAACAAACAAAACAACACCAAATATAGAAGTTTGTGCCAAGTTAGAATATTGATATATCCATGCGACATGGCTTATTGCATGAGACGACTTCTTATGTTATTGCCATTAACAGGCAGGCATCATCTCGTTCAGACTCTAACTCTCCTATTAACAGTCATACTTTTAAATAGTATAATTGCTGGATATCACCTATATCATTATTCAAATTTTCGGGTTTGAATCAGTTGCTATGTTGACATCCTAAATATGCCCAACCCGGTGCATTAGCTGGCTAGTAAGTTTGCTATTAAATTGAGACAAAGCGAAACAAATATAATACTGACACCAGTTCCATATATAGTTAAACAACCACGTCAATAAACGTCAATTTCGTTCGCAGTTTGTGGCGGAAATAAAACCAACTCATGTTAATTAACGTGCTTCGTAAAATTTAGTTCTGATATTGACGAGGTTTGTTCAGTTCACTTTCGTCATTTTAGAACATAAGTTTGTAAAAGAAAGATCATCTGGGCCAAAGAGACGACATTTACCAGCGGTTATTTCACAAGTTGTTCAAGGTGGGTAGGGTGATTTGGTCACCTCCAGTATGTACATCTAACGCAAGATTATCCCACAACATCGTATACCAGAAAGCTTTTCCGAAGTCCATATCTATAAGTGGAGGTGAGCTTATCGACTTCAAGTAGAGCTAGCTGTTACTGATGTACTATGCAGAAAACAAAAACCTAACTAGCAGCCTGATACATGTAGTAGGTTATTTGGCATAGAATATTCGTAAAATTGCGGATTGTAAACAGTTTTTTTGAAACCTCAGGTAAAACCAAAATTGTCATTATTTAATTATTCAAATCTGAAGCAATGAAAACGAGCATGCACCTGTGCAGTTTGTAGTTATTTTGAATGACATATTATATTGATTTTCCAAATATGACGTGAAGGCGTCAATATCAAAAGCCATTTTTAACAAATAGCATGGAAGACGCATCAAATTAAGTAAATGTTGCCTTCACTTTACTCCTTAGAGCGGTTTTCATTTGAGTGTCGAAAAGTACTTGGTTTTGCCTTTTTTTACGCTACATGATTGGCTTAAAAAATTCGCGCCACTTTTTCATCCAATCAAAAGTACAACGAAAACCAACCCCGACGTGTTCGCATACATTTTCCCGCGCTTTGCGTCAGCTACCAGTGATTACTTCGAGTTTTGATTGGTTCATTGTATTGTCTGTGTTCTTTGTGATTGGCTAGAGTAATTATTATGGTTTTGGTTTTAAGACACCCAATTGAAAACCGCTCTATCCGTTTTACCACTATCCTTAATTACATACAGGCGTTAAATTAGTTTTCTTGTTATTCAGGTTACGGAACAACCGAAGAAACTCATCGATCATGATATTTGGTGCTGCCATAACAACCGCTATCACCATCCTCGCCATTGTAGATATCGTGGGAAATGCTCTCGTGTGCACGATCATAAAGAGAAATCGTGATATGAGGTACTTCAAGGACAGTTATACATCAAATCGTACCTTTTTCATTCGCTTCGGCGGTATATCACGCCAATTTGGACGAGTCATGGTTCGCATGGTGAGGCCAAACAAGATTGGTATTAAGCTGAAGAGAACCAAAAGGGTACGATAAGGTATTTTCCGTGCACTTATTCGGTTAGTGAGCATGATATAGTACCCATATCAGGTCTGTAATATAATAATAATAATAATAATAATAATAATAATAATAATAATAATAATAATAATGGCTTTATTCCAGTATATCCAATGCTCAATTGGCTCTTCATCTGGAAGAATTAACTAACAAATATTTCTTACTGACTAATGAATAGCGAATAATTGTAACAACAATAAAATAGAATATGAAAAAAAACTATAATATTAATATAAAAATTTACCACAGTCATGTGTTCCTAATTCTCTCCATCGTCTGTGGCTTGATATCGCAGGATATTAGACAGTAGACACAGCTTCTGATTGACTAATTGCGAATTTGGGAACGGTAAAATATCTGAGTAGTCGGCGTTTCCTTTGAAGTTAACTTTAGGTTAAAACATTCCATGAAAGATGGTTAAATTAAACACGTCAGAAGTATGTTCGTGACGACTACTTTAATTAAGGCCTTCACAAAGAAAAGAAATGAAACAGGGGAAATAAAGTGTGAAGAGAAGATAACGGTAAAATGACACTGACAATTGGTACATATCGTCCTGATTGTTGCAGTGCTGTTAATTCAGTTTGTAGATGGAAATACAAACGGTCCAAAGGAGAAACTAAAACTGAAATAAACGTGAATCAGTTGAATCTTTAATTGAGGAAAAATCTACTGGTCAACGGAGATGCTGGATTTTCTAGACATTTGCTATAAGTTAACAAAATGTTGGTGAAGTAGAATGGTTTACAAGTGGACTCTGCTTGCTACTTACGCACGTGTTCTGCGCTCAATTTCGCATTTTGCTAGCATTTATTTCGGAACATTTTTTGGAATTATAAGAGAGCTCTACAAGGCTTCGCGCTCTAAGTTTGCTAAAGAGAAAGGTAGGACAAAAAATGATAATTAACTGTTTGGGATGAATTTATCAGTTAAACTAGACCGTTAAAGCCACAATTCTGAAAAGTGTAGATGAATAATAATAGAAACGAAAAACCAACTAAACTATAAAAATCGAACGTTTGCAGTTCCATGCAGGGGAGGCGGTGCGAGAAAATTATTTGCTTAACGACCACGTAGATGTTTACACAATGACATTGATCGCAGGACTGACAGCAAATATCAATTACAGGTTTTGTTTTTCAATTTCACAGGACTCCAATAAACTACCTTCTTGTAAACCTAGCTATAGCGGATATCGTGTACGCAGCATTTATTGCGCCAAAAGGTTACTTCAAGCTCACCTCTGTTCATCATCCCGACGGCATGACTGGTTTGGTGTTATGCAAATTACTAACAGGTGGAAATGTAGCCTGGGTTGGTGCAGTTGCCTCGGCTGTCTTTCTGGTTGGAATAGCCTTTGAGCGATATTATGTAGTGATGTATCCACATGGTCACAAGTGGAAACTAACCAATCGAAAGCTGAAGGTAATTCAGGTATTCCAATGTCTGTTTACCTCAGTTTGTTACGTTTCTTTGTTTGTTCAAAGACCATAATGGATTACATTATTCAATGAATTTGTGTGTTTGTGTGTGGACTGAAAGTATTACTTAAAGCCATCTTAATAAAGGAAATGAAAAACTCCAACTTATTTCTGCTTTCAACACACTACTGCGAAAGCCCCTTAATTTAGATGATTTTCCTTGTTTCTATTGAGAAACAGAGACATAGGTGGAAGTTTGGGAGGG
>JAEMPF020006022.1:0-2500 GCA_022496165.2 Catalaphyllia jardinei | reverse complement strand
CAACCACGCAGTTAAATCCATCATTCTAAAAAACTTTAAATTACTTCAAAATGATGCCGATACTGGCAGAATCTTTTCGCAACCGCCATTAATTTCATTCAAACGCGACAAAAACATAGGTAACTTTTTAGTCTGAAGTGCTTTTCAAACGAGTGAACAACCCGGTACTTTTAAATGTGCACGCGCTCGATGCAAAACATGTCCTTTCATTTGCAACGTTGAAAAATTGTCGGGACCCAAGAGATCTATTAAGATCACTGATCATTTTACCTGTACCTCAGCCAATGTCATCTACTGTATAACTTGCACCCTTTGCAAAAAGTTATATATCGGCGAAACAGGTAGACGACTAGGCGACCGATTTCGAGAACATCTTCGTGACGTAGAGAAAGACGACAAAAACGCATCTAAACCGGTCGCTAGACACTTTAATCTGCCGAATCATTCTACGCAACATATGACAGTCTGCGGCCTCTCCCTACATCAAGGAAGCACAGAAAGCCGCAAAACTCTAGAACAAAAATTTATTTTTCAAATCGGCACTCTTAATCCTCACGGTATCAACGAACGTTTTTCATTTAACTAATTTATTCTGTTTTTCACGTTGCCAGGCACCAACCAATAGCGTAGCTCCATACTTCTGTATATAATAATAATAATAATAATAATAATAATAACAACATTATTTATATAGCGGTTTATACAAAAGTTCTAAAGCGATTCAGAATGGAAGAAGAAACTAGAATAATAAAACTTACATTACCTAAGAAATAAAATAACGTTTAAAAAAATATGTTTTCAAAGATAACTTAAAAGCACTGACGCTGGGGCTTCACCTAATATGGTAAGGAAGGCATATAAACCACACACAACCCACAATTCCTCGATTCGCTCTGACGAAGGGCTAGCGCTCGAAACGTCAGCTTCTGAATCTCTTTACGGTGGCCACAGTTTCTTTAGAAACTTACCCCCTTTACCAGAAATTGTCAAGCCAGGATCATGCAATATTTGTGTGCGGTGACAGTGACTTTTCGGACTCGTAAAAATGGATTAAACGTCAAACTGACACAAGAGAAGAGAGAGCTTCTGAATTACACGGTAACATCCAGATGCAAATAAAATTTCATCCAACCACTACGTCAGCAACAACTGAAGGCAATTGGTATTATAGTAAAAACAGCTAGCGGCATGTTGTGCGTAAAAACAATCATTGATTTGCTTACATTATTTTTCTGCAGTCTTACTTATCTTCATATACGATTACATGTACGCTTAATCGTCAGTACAATATTGAACGCCATAAGCCTTGAGAGGCAATAAAATCCATTTGTTTTCTATTTCCGGTTTTGACAACAACTTTTAATAACTGCTATTAAATTATATTTGATTTATTTAAAGTGGACACAAATCGTCTAAATAACTTTGTGCTTTTTCCCTCCGCGAAATTCTCTCGAACACCGTCTCTTTGAAAAACGTTTTCACAAATAATGGGCTAGCTCGTGCTTATAACAGGGGCTTTAGCCGAAGGGACCTTGACCCCAGGGATCTCTACTTATCAAGTGGAGCAAAACTTTTTGACTGAAAGAACAACTGTTATAAACAAGTTTCAGCCAATAGTATTTGGTCAAGTCGGTTTGACTTAAGTAAACTAGATAAATAGAGGAAATTCTAAGCAAATTGCTTTTTCCACTCTGAAAACTTGCGAGAGGCTCATTTCTTATTCAAACGCCATGTTTTAAGAGCAGGTGCATAATTATTATTGAACTAGCTCAACGATTATTTTGTGGAAATTAACTAAATCTATCGGGTTTGACATAAAATTTTCAGTAACCCTCTGCCGTCTAGAACTCGTGTAAGCCGCCGGAGTAACCCACTGATTCCTTGTTTCTGTTTCACAGGTCACTGAACTGACTGAGACACCTTCCCATCATGATTGAGTCAACCACTATTGCCATAATCCTGACAACGGTTTTCGCCGTACTGCTTATAACGGATATCGTGGGTAACTCGATCGTTTGTGCAATCATTAAGAGGAATCGAGATATGAGGTAGGTCGAGGCTGAATCGTTTTATGTCCCCATTTCCATGATCTATTTAACAATTAGATTACGAGCTATATATACCTATTGCGAAATCGAGATCAAATAATCAAATTGTTTTGGTATAAATTACTAGTCATTCAACTTTTATCAGCAATCCTCTTCAAAGGCACTTCGAAGACGTCAAGAAGAGGCCGCCATTGACAATCGCAGCCTGCTATACTTTTCACTATCTATAGAAAAATAGATAATCGCAGCCTAGCCAATAAGAGGATGGCATTAGTGTTAGAACGCTAGCAGACTTATAATTAATGAAGTGTGAACCAAGAAAAATTGTGACAGCTGGTATGTATAGCTTATAATTTTTAATGTTCTCCAAAGCCATAATAATGGGTAACCGGAAAACACTGACCCCCGGTCCACGGACCCCCACTACGGACCGGGTCCGTGGACTACTTACG
>JAEMPF020006021.1:21792-40515 GCA_022496165.2 Catalaphyllia jardinei | reverse complement strand
TCTTCTTCTTCTTCTTCTTCTTCTTCTTCTTCTTCTTCTTCTTCTTCGTCTTCTTCTTCTTCCTCTGCGAACTGAAACTTAATGCTATACTATACTTTTAATGAAATTTGAGTTATGATCATCGCAGTTGTATTCGAATTTAAGCAATTGCAAATTAATTTTAGCCGGAAAAAAAGGCTTCAACGGGATTCGAACCCATGGCCTCTGCATTAGCGCTGCAGTGCTCTGCCAACTGAGCTATGAAGCGCTTCGCACTTGGGCCATAAATTGAAGGGGAAAAACTCGGTCCGTAATTTATGGTACGGACCTCGAACTGAGTTTGTAAGAGGTATGTATAACAAGGGTTCCGCCGGCACCAGTTGCTGACCCGACTGTTAATGTCTTTCAGTTGAACAACTGGCTGATATCTGTCGAAAATTAAACTGAAATCCAACTGTAAATAGCTACTTGCAGATGGCGTAGTGCGCACGCAAATGGTTTAGTTACTGGGGAGGTGACAGGAAACAATGTAACGGGCAACGTAAAAGTTTTCTAAAAAGATCAATAACTTTAAAAACCACGTAGTTACCTCTACATTTTATGTTATGAAATGGAAGTGACAAGCCTATTCAATAAGTGACTAGTTTCTGATGGAAAGCAAAAGGTACTTAGGCTCTATTTAAGCTGAACCATAGGAAGGCTGTTAGACACGCTAAAAGCGCTGTTGCAATGATGCAAGTTTTAAGATCTTTATAAACGTGTTTGCTTTTCGGTATGCAAAGGTGAATTCTTAGGGAATCTGTGAGGGAATATTCTTTCCTTCTTTTTTTCAGAAAAATGCCGATGTCAGCATTTTTGTTGCGATTCAAGGCTAATTATCTCGAAAAAGTGCGTAGCTAGGCCAATTTTTCGTTGTGAATTCCAGTAGCCCTTTGGGAATATCTATTTTTTCCATGTGGTCCTAACCTAGCGCAAAACCCTTAGGCTCTTCCTTTTCTTTACTTTTAATCAAGGTAGATTTTTTGATCTTTGGATTTTTGTGCTCCCATACATAATCAAGGATTACCTTTTTTTGGCTGCGAGTTGTTCGTTGGCCGCGAGTTGTTAAACTCCCAGGGCGTAGATGGGTTCTTGAATTAATCTTACATTTACAAGTGTATCTTTTCGATGTCGCAATTATCCTAACCACAACAACGCTGATTCAGATTGATTTATTCGTAATTAAGGACAATAGGTTATTTAGTGACTGAATTTCTCTAAGAAAAACAGTGGTATCATCAGCATACTGCGTAAGTTTTCTTGTGTTTCTGTTATCTATTTCGATGTCTTTTTTCCATTTTTTGCTCCAAATGACATTACCCAGGATTTAGATCCCAAAAGTAAACAGGATACGAGACAGACGACAGCCTTGCCTGACTCCGCTTCCCAAATTAAACTGCTTAGTAACGAAGCCGTTGTTCAGAATGCAACTTAAAATGTCGCTATAAATTACGTTTATCCACTGCCGCAGTTGAGGACCAAAATTGAAAGTTTCAAGAAATTTCTGAAGATAATTCTATTCAATGGAATCAAATGCTTTTTAAAATCGAGAAAAACTGCTAATCCGGGAATATTTTGCGTCTTGGTGAAAGAAATAATATTCGTAATAGTTGTGATATTCTCGGCGATGTATCTTCCTTTGACGTAGCATGTGTGGCCTAAATGACGAATTTTAGGTACAACAGTTTTCATTCTGACTGCAATGGATTTTGTGGCGATTTTATAATCATCATATAAAACGGTGAAATTGATTAAATATTCTAAATCTTTGTTCTATTCTGGGATCAAGGTAATAATTCCGAGCCGGGTTGGGAGATGGATAAATGAACGCGCTCATAATTGAAATTACCTACCATAATTTGTCCAATCACTTCCCTAAAGGTTCTATAAAATTCTATTGTGAACCCGTCAGAACCAGGTGTTTTGTTGTTTTGGAACTTGTTAAGAGCATCTGCACACTATTCCTTCATTGTTAATAAGCCTTCGCAGCGCTCTGCTTCCTCGTTGTTCAAGGTTTAAGGCCTGTTAAGTTAAAAAGTGTTGGAGTTATTTGTTTCATCACGGATAATTTGCTTTATTGGTAAGACGATCTTGTTTGTCTTTCAGCATCAATGACCGGTATATCGTGCAAGGATCTTGTCAATACTGAAAATCATGAGTCAAAGAGCTGTCTTCATTTGGCTGTAGATGGTCGACATGTTGAGGTTGGCGTTGATCTATCGTTTCATTGTTCATGAAATTAACAATTCAATTGGATATCATGGCAAAAGACAATACACCTACGACTTCTGAAAATAGTATGTTTGGAGACAATCCCATTCAAAACATTTGTAACTGAAGCAGCTTTTCTCTTAGACAACGAGAACTCTCTTTTCATTCCTTTTTTTTCCTATGGTACCAGTAAAAAACGGACTTACCCCCTCCCCAATTCCTGCAATAAAACAACAGCAACAAAAAAACTATAAAAAACAAAAACAAAGCAAAACCAAAAGCATGCTCAAAGTATTTACACTGAAGGAGTAATCGAGAGAAAAACTCATGACTGACAGGAATGGAGGAACTTTGCTTGTGCCCTTAGTGCTGACGAGTGTGCAGGGCAATAACTAAATCAAGTTTTAGATGTTTTATACAACTATATATTTAGGAACGGTAAAATCAATATCGTGAAAAAACAAATATATTCTTTGCTATTGACAGGCAGCGAAGATTTGCATTGAATATGGAGCCGACGTTCGCCCTGTGGTAGGCAGACACTTTTGTTAATTTCAACTAACATTTCGTTTGTTTAACAGCATTTAACTATCACAGACGCTTTATTACAAGCATAGGTATCTTAAAGAAAGCAAGTAAATGTTCTTTTTTATGCTTAAAAAAACCTAATTAGGGGTATACACGCGTACACGTTGTGACCTGGTGATAAGAAAAACCGTAAGTTGAAGTCTTGCGTTATTTTGTGTTAAGCTGGTTGGTCTTTGACTATTTTTTTGTCGGTATGATTGTTCTTGTTATTGTTCTGACTCCTTCCTCCCAGCTGTGGGGGAATGGGTACAAGCTAAGTATGTTGGAGAAATTTAGAAAAATCCTTGGTGTATCATTCAGAGCCTTGCTGTAAAAAATTCGGCGGGATCCATTGCTAACTAGCAAAGTCCTTCCGCAAGAACCAGTTACTCTAATTGGCGTTTAGCTCCACTTGATAGTTTATTTGCATGTGGTTTGTTTTAGATTTGTTTAGTGTACATGAAGAGCCCAACCGGCTTAGGAATTCTCTCGACCCTTTTCTCTTAAATTGACCTTACCCTCCTAATTAAGATAGACATTGTGTATAACAACCACACTCCCCAGTCTCGGACATCGCCTTCGTTATCCATGAAAGTGTGATTGGTTTGTTTAATTTAAACGCTTAATGTTCTTTTCCTTAGACAAAAAGGAACATGCCGTTACACATGGCAAGTTCCACTGGAGACTTAACGATGGTGAAGTTACTCCTATCGCAAGGTTTTATTCATGTAGACGAGGAAGACTCCGAAGGAATGACACCAATACTAAGGTGCAGATGAAGCGTTGACTGTTGTATCCATTAAAAAACCTAGAGGCCACCATCATTTTGCATTGCGTCAAGTTCAGAAACTGTTAAACGCATGCTTACAATCAAACCGGAAGCAGGATATTCTGGTTTCGGTTTTCGAATTCGTTCAAGGAGTTGGGCGATCGGTCGTCGCTGAACGAAAACGCCCGGGTTCTGGGGACGAGGATGGTGTATTTAGTAGAAAACAAGTTCCTCTTAGTTAATTAACGCATGTGCTGAGATGAGTGCTGATTACAAAAACACTCAAGAGTAAACAGTTGGCATTTACCTCGCCCTACTCTTAAACTGTCCATTGACTGACAAACAAACTCATAACCGTCTTCACCTCGAAAACTGAAATTATCAATGTTTACGGTATCTATGTTGCTTATCATTCATCTGTCCATTGCAGATAATTAATCCACACGCTGTTGCTCTCGGCATTGTATATCCCTGATAATACACCTCTCGGTTTGTCTCAATTATTACGAATTAGAAAATTATAATTTTTTCACCCAAGTTTAAGTTGATGCAGAGTCTGCTAACAGCCATTATTGAGTTTTACTTTGGCAAAAACGTCTTGAAAATATCAAATTGGAACCGAAGAGATTCGCTAATAATTCAGCTAAGTCAGTGTTTTAATGAGAAACTTAGCTGATAGTTTGTTGAAAAGATTTTGTATTGTCGTGATAAGTTATTCAACCTCTTTATTCATGATGCATTCATTCTTCGCGCCTTTGACATCTTCATAATTAATTTCGCGTTTTCCAGTCCATTCTAACATTTCACTCATACTGTTGTCATTTCCAACTGCTAAAGAAACTGTAAACATCGATAAAGATCGTCCTCTATGGAAAAAAATTCTTGTCAGTTTTATTCAAAATGCTTTAAAACAATGATGTTTTATCTGAACCGTGGACAGAATAACACGTTTGGCTGCAGAAGGAAAACCATCTTCAAGCTTCTTATTTTCCTTTGCGTTCTTGGAGGGTGGTGCTTCGTTAGACAGAATTATACAAACTGTAAAACCTTTACTACGACTTACGAATCAAGCCCAGAAGACTGGTCTGACCGAAATATAACAAAGTTTCAAAACAAAGCTAACATCTACAAATATGTTGTCCTTCGTAAAACCACAATTGAAGCACATGACGATTTTTCGTGCTCCAGCTCATTGAAGCCCAAAATGTGTATGTATAAAGTCGATACACTCGTACAGGCGGTACAAATATGTAATGTCTACGGCGATGTCTGTGTGGCGTTTGTGTTGACAAGAGACATGAATATTAGGTTGAAACATCAGGCCAGACGAGTGAAGTATGATAGTCAAGCGGTGACGTTTGTGAAGAACGCGTTCGCACCGCGCATCGGGGACGTTCCATCAACCAGTAAATTATCCAGGACCGCCAACACATCAAGGTCTTTGAACTGAGTTTGCATTCTCCTCAGCGTTAATGATAACCTGTTTTCCTTTTTTGGATATGTGAATAACTACCTACAGCGTGATGTTTCTACACACGGAGTAATAATACCCTTAGCTATAAAGTTAGTTGTTTCTTGTTCAGCTACAGGAATAGGAAAGAGCGTAAGAGACCCAGACGCCTCTGCTATGTTACCATTTTGTAATAACAATATTAAATGAAAAAATCACAATTTTGGTAAAATTATTAAACCGTTTTGTTGAGATTTTTTTATCCCCCTATCCGACTCTGAAGTATGTGCAATTTTAGGGGGGAACGTTCGGCATGTCTTACTTGAAAGGGGCAACACAGATTTTTGCGATTGCTGTATGTCACTTTCCTAATTGCTTCTACTGACATTATTATTAAGTGCCATTATAATCGGCTTTAATAATATCTCGTTTGATTGTTGGATGTTCTTGGAATTTCAGGAGCCATATGTTTAAGTTTTGATATAAATTAGAAAGGATCAATGAAATTTATTCTGTTCGTCCATGAATATGTTTTGAACATTGTTTATTCAATCAATAAAGAGTTGCCGGATTGTCAGGACAATTTCTTAAAAGTTATGGCTATCGACCAGTTCATGCGAAAGATCATTTAATAGGAATTTTGAAATACTATTTCTCTTTAAATGTTACTTAGCTTTTGTTATTTTTTTCATGTATAAACCAAAAGCCTTAATACAGTGAATATTTGTTGATTTGTAATGCGAAGTAGTAGTTCGGCAACCAATCATGTAAAAAAAAAAACCACCCCTGAATTTATACGGACATTGAATTGCTTTGGAGAATTGCAAGTTAGCTCCCAAGTGCCCATACTACTCACTACTCAACAGTGCGAGATACGTATTGATCATCGAATTCTGTTTTCATTTGCTGCCGTTTCACAATAGCCTGCAACGAGGGTAAGGAATTGGGGGCGGGCAGGGAGTATAAAGATTCCATTTCCCAGCCCAGATTTTGTTCAGATTCCATTTCTCGTGCCTATCTTTTTTTTCTTTATTTGAGCACCATTCCTTATTTGAACACCATTCCTTCCTCCAATTCCAATTTTTTCGATGTTTAATTAATTACATTTTAGAGATAGGCACTGTTAGACGACGGACGCATTAGATTCACTGGGCTACAGAAGTGCACTGTGTGTAGGCTTTTTTATAAACTTCTTGATTTAACTTGCAGGGCTTGTCTCTCTGGTCATGTGGAAATCATTGAGCACCTTATCACTGAGGTAAAGGTGTTTTAGATCAATGTATGTATTTTAGCAATTAAGATTGTTTTAACAGAATCTTATAAAATTTAAATCACTATGTTGACTGTTTAATGTAAGTGACTTTGCCTCCTTGCAAACACGTCTTCAAAACTGGCGAACACCTGTGAAAGGATTACCAATGTTGCAAGGCATCGTAAGGAAAATCTTATCTACAGATATTTCCTGTTCCACGTTTGTGCGCAACTGTATATTTAAGCTCAATAATAGTATCGGACTATTTCAATTGCATTAGCGCGTATCAACCGCGCTTCTGTCATTGTTAAGTTTAATGTTAAATTAGAGAATTAGTATATAAGAATAACGTCATCAATGATTGTTGTGCGAAAATATGATCATTTTATCTTCAATGACTCTGCCATTATCTATTTTCATTTTCATATAATTTCGCCTTTTTCAGGGAGCATCAATATGCCCGTTACCAGGCTCCACGGCGCCATCTCCTCTAATGTGCGCAGCGAAAAGGGGACATAACAGAGCCATCCTGTTTCTTCTCCAACGCGGATCACCAATTGACCTGAGGGACTCCCATCAAAGAACGTGTCTTCATGTAGCAGCGCACAGCGCTGATGTAGAAACTGTTGATATCATTCTCAAGGTATATTTCTCAAACTCATTTAAACAAAGGAATCGTGGTGGTGTTTGGATATCTGACCTTTATTAGCATAGATTTTTATAGATTTTATTTCTCCATTTTCTCCTTAGCTTTGGTTTCCATTGAGGAGATATATCAAACATTCAAGGCAGTGTTAAAACACATTTTCAAACACCTCGAAGTTCTTCAAAACTACTCAGTCCTGTGCTCGTCGTATTTCAACTCTTTTCTACTTGTTTGAAATGTGATCACACACGGCCTTTTGTGTAATATATCAAACTCAAGAGACAGTGTTTTATCGGGATATCCAAACACCGAGAAGAGAGTTGAAATTACGACCCTCAGCGGAGTATTTTTGACAAAATTCAAAGTGTTTGGATAGCTGATGAAGCACTGTTATAGGGCTATTCCAACCAGTTTTCTATATCAATCCCTGTCACATTTTGATGTTGCTATGGCAACATGCTCGGTTTCAGGCTCCTGCCTCTTCAAAATTAAATATTACCATTTGCAACTCAACAATGCAAAATACCTGGTCTTATCTAAGACGTATGCCAGTCTCACCTTAATTGGGTCGCCTTTTTAACATTTTTAGCTGTATATTATGCTCCATGCTGCTACAAATGGCAATATTTGATTTTGAAGAGGCAGGGACTGGAACTTAGCATGTTGTCATAGCAACATCAAAATGTAAACCATCTGGTATATTTTGTAGGGTGCAACATTCCTGCCAAGTTTCAATAGTATTGCTTCATTATTGGCGGAGCTATTCTTAATTTTGTGTCACACCACTGTACTTGCACAACTGATGACGTCATCAGTGAGCAAATTTGCATAATAGGAAAACTTGAATATCCCTGGAACAAAAAAAGATATCACAAAAAGAAAAACGCCAGTTTACTCTACTTTGAAAAGTCTTGTAAATGACTGTATTTTTTAAATGGCTTATTTTTCGGGTCAGACCAAATTACGTCATGTTTCTTTACATCTTTACAGACCTAACGCCCGTTTCTCAAAGGCCCCGGAAACCTTTTCGGGCCCTTAAAGCCATTTTTAGTTCGTCTTTATCTAAAAGCAGAGACGTGTATGCGCATGAAATCTCTTCTATGAAGGGAACCTCGTAAGGTTCAAATTTTGCAATGGCTTTCCGGGGCGAAAATTTTCCGGGGGCCCATGTCGTCTATTTTAAATATCAAATCGCCTGAAATAACTTACACATTTGCCTCTTCTTATCTCAAGATGGAAATCTCCATTGAAAGAGAACAATACTTTCATATTAACACAACCATGTAGATTCCAAGAAAATAACGCAATTTTGTACTAAAGCACAAAAACATGATCCTCTAAACTGCAATGGTGATACGTTTTCCGTCTGCATGTAATTCGTGTTTTAAAAGTCTAAAGGCACATATTTCTGGTTCCAGAACGGAGGCAGGGATTTGATTGACAGCTTGGACAAAGACAACAGAACACCCATTCATTACGCCGCTGCTAAAGGAAGTTATGAGGTATGAGAATAAAAGTTATTTTGTACAATGTTGTAATGGTGATGTATTAAACAATTATGATTTGTAATTTCGCTGTCAGAGAAGCTTTCGTTCTTGCTTTTGCAATGTTACCTCTCTTGTTTTTCAGATTGTTCAAAAGTTACTTGATGCAGGAGCAAATATAAATGTTAAAGATGCGGAAGAGAATGTTCCAATACACATGGCTACAGAGTGCGTCCATCACGGAGTAAACAATTGATATTACTTTTGTTTTTGTTCTTGTTGTTTTTATTGTTGTGCTCTTTGATGTTCATGATCACTTCTTTTTCGGTGTACCCTTGTTAAATATTCAGTACGTAATTTGGCGTACGTTTGTCTGATACAAGCCAAACCAAGCCAGTTGTAGACGAACAGTATTTTCTGCCTAAACTATCCATGATGATATCATGAAATATGATTCGAAGTTAATACGTGGTTTAAAAGAACAGGAGCAGTTCAGTTTTATGCCAAAGCGGTCCAAAATAATGTGACTACTGACAAGCTGCTATGTTTTAGGAGCGGTAACTTGGCTTGTGTAAGAGCACTGTTACAAGCAAATCCAAAGTCACTTCACAGCGTGGAATACAGATTAAGAACTGCTTTGCATTTCGCTGCATATGAAGGTCATTTGCACTTAGTAAAGTTCTTATTGGATAATGGAGCCAACCCGGATCAAAGGTAAGCAATTCATGTAACAGACACGAAGTAATTTCTGTATCTGGCACTCGAACTTTCAGCCGGAGAAATAAATGCTATCCAGATTACAAACGTACAGTGGCAGTAACTACATTCTAAAATGCATCAAGGCACATAGTCCTCTTACTTTACTTTGGACTGAGCAGTACAATATGACATCGTGTCATGATCAAACTTCCCTGTGTATATAGTTTATCTTTGGTTTTGCTATTATCCTACTTCGTTTACCTATCTTTACCTTCCACCTCAGTCGACGTAGTTTAGTAATTTAATTACAATCTTTCTTGGGCAACAGGCAGTGAACACAAAGAAAACTAACTCTAACCCAGTTGTAACGACTGCCACTTGAAGCATTCCAAAATTAATCTAGATTTCATTTTGTAGGGACGAGAATCATCTGACTCCTCTTCTATTAGCAGCTAGACTTGATCGCTGCCAGACAATTACGATGTTGCTGGATTATGGAGCAAAAATTGGCGGAGTTTCCAAAAATAAGGTAAAACAGACTTCCGTCGTTATGATTGCGACTTTTCAAGATTTACAGACATCAGCTCACATCCTTTACAATTACATACCATGTGATGTACTGCCATCTGGCGATGGGGACATGTCTTGTTTTTCCCAGGATGCGCTCTTAAAAAGGTTGTATTACAATTTTTCAAGTACTTAAAATTTTATTTTCATCGCAACCACTAACAGCTCGTGTAAAGTGCTTTAATGCGCAATTGAAAATTTATATTTATAATTGCAAAATAGAAATTAGTAAAATTATTATTAATATTATTATTATTGTTATTACTATTATTATTATTGTTATTATTATTATTATTAATTATTAATTATTTGAGAGAGGTATACAAACATTTATGTAACTTGCACGTTAGTCGCCGTGCAGTCACTCCCTCGCGACTGTGGAGACAAAGACTTGATCCTAAACTATATAAGATAATACGTTGTGGCCAACCGGCCTGTGGAACCGCTTTCAATTGTTTGAGAATTATTAGTTTTTCAAAACATTTATGTGTAACGTTCTATCGCAAATATGAATGCTGTTCTCTGATTCACTGTCACTGTTGTTGTAGATAGTGAGAAGCGTTGTAGCGTGTGCTTATTAACAAATTGATGGATCCTTTTTACGTTTTAGAAGTGTTTGTGAAGAGGTTTTAGGTTGAGTTTTGAAAGAGTAGTAGATTTATACTAAACCAATTAGATGATTTGCTCTCGATTTTTATCGCGTGAACTCGAGATGCGACCTCGTCAACTTTACGCGATAAAACTGAGTTGAAAGCGAATAACTTAATTATTAAAAAAATCCTAGACACTAAATCAAAATATGTTTTGAAGCTCGCCACATTAAGTTTAACTCACTGAGTAAAGTTTCAGGGAAATTTGTTTTGGCTCAAAATGGATATGAGTATCTTACAGAAACAGCCTATTGATATAGTACCCTACATATTTTAATTTTTATAAGTTTTCTTTTTTTCTTCCCTAGACATCAGCAATAGATATAGCTGCGTACTTTGGTAACTCTCGCACAGTTCGTTTGCTGTTGGATCGTGGAGCAGATGTGAAAAATAAGTCTGTGTTTGGAAAAGGATGTTTGGACTCCGCCATTAAAGGATCCCGGGCTCAAACCTGTATGGAAATAATTAAACACAAACGGTGAGGAAGTGCGATCCCCGGGGTGTTGGGGCAGATTCATATATAACAGTTGGTCGACTTTTGTTTCTACTTAACGATTATCATTCTTGGCTTGGAATCGTTTGGCGTTTAAATTTAAGATGAGTACTGTTCTTGTAGTTTGTGATTAGGGCCGAAATAATCAACACAAATGGTTAAGCATGGAGTCGAAGGGTGAGATCATCATACATCCAAGAAACCATTTCTTTTACAGCGGAGCCAGGTTCAGCTTCGTGCACCTTCGTGCAGCAACATCTTAACATGATTTAGAATAATAATAATAATAATAATAATAATAATCAATTTATTAAATAATATAATCATCACTTTATTAAAAACTCACACAAAAAATTACATAATTATTTCCATTAGCTAAAAAGCTATTTCGTTGTTTCAATAAAAAGATAGAAAACTCTTCCTCGAATGCTACTTATAGTTTAAACAGTAAAAACATTATATTATTGAATAACTGATGTAAACAACTCTATTATTATAAACTCATAAAATAAAGGAAAGACAAATTATGAATCAAAATTTTAAAATGTTAAAATGCTTTTTGCCATAAGCTCAGCGTCAAAATTTGCAGAAGGATGACGCTATTTACAGAAGATAATCTACATGCGACCGAGACTTCTAGTTCTAGATCAGTCACCTGTATATTTGGAGTAGTTCTCCTCCTAGAACGTGAGCCTCGCAGGCAAACCAATGACAAGTGGGACTCCATGCAATAATATTTTTTTTTAACAGCTTAACTGACCATTACACATGATATATACACAAGATAAATAACCTAGGAGAAATAGATATATACAAAGTGATAGAAATTGATGAGGTCAAAAGGTCAGGTGCGAACGGGACGCGAGGACCCATGCGAGGCACCGCCCATAATAATAATATTATTATAATAATAATAATAATAATAATAATGTTATTTACCCAGGGAGCTCACATCACCAAAGGTATTATTCAGTTAAACTTAACATAGTCTTCACAGTTTTAAATGAGTTTCAACACGGCATCCTTGTAAAGCAGCTTTTAGTATGTCGTTTAGGTTACTAAGTTTAGTTAGGAATAATTAGCTGGTCTTTTATCACTTTATAATCTTTGCTGAAGGATTTACCGTTTACATATAAAGTTACATCTTAACGCCGATTAAAATTCGTGTCTCGTTTGGTGTATGAGTGCAGGTATTGAATAGTATCAGTATCAGGAAAGTACTACCTCCTATTTTAAAACACAAATTACTCTAGTTTTTGAAGGTTCCTTTCACAGTTTTCGATCATTACCCTAAGCTCTTTCATATGGATATCCTCCCCCAATATCACGGCTAGGTATTGATTAACTTTTTCTGCCGAGTTCCAAAGCTCTAAAAAGTCTAGTTACTCATCATTTACACCAACAGACCTATTATTTACGACATCATTTCTTTCTTATTTGTTTCAATTTATTAGCTGGAAAGAATCTGTTGAAGTAAAGGATGATGAGGGATTTTGCATGATGAAGCAACTTATTGAGAAATTTCCTGAGGTGGCCAAGGTACACGATAACTTAAAATTATTTTAATTAATCCACACATGTACAACAAAATTTCTGAAGAGTTGCGAATAATTTTTAAGGACAATTGGTGTTTTTGACAAATTTGACATTGCTTACTTATGCAAATGAATCATTATGAAATGTAATGTGTTTGAGCGCCAGTGAAAGTAGTGGAAGGTCATCGTAATTGTGTTCGGAAGTTTAGTTTGAAAGTTACTCGAAGTTACAATCCAATTCAAGCCTGAATTTTGCATCTGCTTAAAGTGGTACTATGATCAAATTTTTACCCCTTGTTTTTTGTAGGTCTTTTCAGATCCGATATGCTGCTCACTTTTTACATGGTTTGGCCATGATTTTCCTGCGGGACAGTTTGTGTCTGTCCGCAGTTTTTCCTTATCGCGGCAGCGACACGATATTCTGGATTTTTCCTATTGTCCCTTGTCACGCGTTTTGCATGTGACATTGGCCAATGGGCAAGGATTTGGATTTGAGTTTCATCTAAGGTCATCACCATCTTGCATTTAGTGGGTTTGTGGATGTCAGTCGAGCAGCTGATCACTTCACAACTTGCTACACCGTGCTGACGAGACCCAATAAGGTCCAAACAGCTGTCCACGGTTGCAATTCATGGCTTTCAGTTTGGACTCTATCGTGTCGTTGCCGCTACGTAGTATCAGCCTTGCATCATTGTTTTCTGTATCATATAGAATTCCATGAAAGAATACAAACGCCATTTACTGTTTGCAAATATCTGGATTAGTTCCGGAGATATATAACTTTGAAAAATGGGTAAAATATGCAAATGATATGCCTGATGACGTCATATACTCAACCCAATATTATATTGAGTATATGAATAGAGTTATCTTGGCCAATTTGCAGTACAAAATCTTGAAACTTGCCAGGCTAATAGTTCTATAGCAAACACACCTATGACTACAAAAAATTATGTTTCCATGGCAACTCACTCTTTTCCAGGCCCCACCCACTTGATTTCAAAATGTTGGTGATTTTCAGCTTGAAAATGTTAAACAAAGCCACAAAGTCGAGCTAGCATATTTATAGGCTTGCTGGATCATGCATATGAAGTGCTGTTAGCAAATATCAAAATGGAATGCCAAAGGTGGCCAGAAAAGCTTCTAATATGGGGGAGGTCTGGGGGAGATGTTACTGTGAGTAATCAAATGGGGACTAGTGACCTTATGAAATAATTTCACTCACGTTTTGTCGAAATTCTATTATTTTGACGAGCCTTAATTATTAGAATTTTCACAAAACGCATGTGTTAGTATTTCTTAATTTTACGAGCATACTGTTTGATTTCCGTTTTAATCGTTAATATCATGGGTGACAAATAACACAATAATTTACAATCTTGGGTCTTTGTCTTTTTTATTGTCTTGTAAATTTAGCGCCAAAGTTGAGGAGTATTATAATTTGTTACCCATGATGTTGGTTTATAATCTGGCAGCAAGACTCCATAATCTCCTTGAGCTGGTGGTTTCTCCCTCGATATTCTGGGTTGCAATGATACTCATGATCCCAATTGTATTTTAGGTAGTCATGGACAAATGTGTCGAGACTTCTGATCACCTGAAAACAGATAGAGATTTCTCAGTAAGTTACCTCTATATTGCTTGTTTCTTTTTTTCCTTCTATTTAATAAGATTATGAGCATTTCTGGCTCAAATAACCCTAAGATTCTTGTGGAGTAATGAATAAAAACTGTAGTGACAGTTTTAGCACACAGTGAGGTTTATCGTACACATATTAAATCACTTTTGTTGTAATTTTGACTTGTTGCAGTAAGAAATTCAACAATAAGACCGTAAACCTGAGTTTTCCTTGCACAAATAGTCAAAGAGAAGTAATTCACTAAGGGAGAGCAGTTTGATTGTTTTAGAAGACACTCTTAGGAATGCAGTTCCAACCCTGGAGTCGCATGCAAATATCAAGACTGATTTTTAGTGTCAAGAGTAATAATATACATGAAAAAATTACTCGATTCTGATTGGGTGAGAGCAATACAGTTTAAGTGTAACACCAGTGAAAAAAGTGTACCACCAATGCAAATTACTCATCGTGCCGATTCATAATTCTGTTCGATTGAAAGAAATAGAAAATTTCTAAGCCAATGATATCACGTAAAATGAAGACAAAAGTTTTGTGGGAAACTTTGAAAAGAGTCTTTTCGGTATTCAAGAAAGATCTTCCGGCACCTCCTCCACCCGAGTTTTCTCATGTTTATTAATAAGTAATCATACGATTTTTTTTCTCGTTCAATTAAAAGAGCTGAAAATGCACTCGCCGAAGCGGTTCGTCCAATTTCAGCTTTTTTAAAACTCACGCAAATTAATTCCAAGTTGAATTTGAAACCGTATGATTTACCTATGCAAACGCGACAACGAGAGTGTTCTATCCACGAATTTAAAACGATGAGAGAGAGCTAATCAGACTTGTTCAATATAATGACATAACACGCACATGTAGCTGTATGAGGATAATCATATACCAGACACCTTAATTTTTTGGTTTTAGACAACTTTCAACTTTGTGTTTCTCGATCCCATTCCGGGAGAGCAAACTAATGAGGAGGGAATACGCTACTTTGGCCCCAAGGTAATACATCAAGATCAAGTTATGAGATATATATGAAATAATTCTTACTTGTACTGTGGTTGTAGATGAAAGTGAAGAGTGATCAACGCAGTAAAGTTTCCAATTTAAGCAATTGGAAAGAAGAAGCCTGAAAAAAATCAGAGCTTCAACGGGATTCGAACCCTTGACCTCCGCGAAATACCAGTGCGATGCTCTACCAACTGAGCTATGAAGCCACACATTGGGAGCTAGGTCAATTTACTGAGTTCATATCTTCCCGTGCATTGAAATGATGTGAGATATATGAACAGATGAACCGATTTGAAATGATGTGATATGAACTCAATAAATTGACCTCGCTCCCAATGCGTGGCTTCATAGCTCAGTTGGTAGAGCATCGCACCGGTATCGTGGAGGTCACGGTTTCGAATCCCGTTGAAGCCCTGATTTTTTTCAGGCTTCTTCTTTCCAATTGCTTAAATATGGAAAATTTACTGCGATGATCACTCTTCACTTTCAAGATCAAGTTATGTTATGGGTGCCCACCCAAGTAAATAAACACTTGCAATCGTTTCAAGAGAGGATGAGGGGTTGGCCGAGAGGGATATTCTCCATACATACTTTATTCGGCATTACATTATACTGAGGGTTTGGGTGGGAAATGCTCGGAGATATTAGCTACGATAAAGCTCCGAGGGTAGATAAAGTATTTACTCACACTCACTCACCCACACGCATCTTTATCCTCCAAGAAAACATGTGCGCAACGTTCGTGATAACTTTATCCGATGGAGGACTGGGTATCAGATTTAAAAGTAGTTTGAAAGGAATTACCTTGAGGGATTGTTCTAGGGGTTAACTCCCTTACCTTTCATCTCCTCGTGACAACATAAATAAGTCTAAACTAATTCTCGATCGTGTTCACCTGGGTGGGAACCTGTAACCCTACTTTTCTGTGTCTGTATCAAAGGTGCGTCTGTTTGTTAGTTTGTTTGGTTTTTTTCAAAAACAACAGTTATAAGCAATTATTTGTATAACTTTAACTAGATGTTGGTCCAGCCCTCCTCCTTCTATCTCTCTCTCTCTCTCTTGCTCTCTCACCCACACACACATACATACATACATACATACATAGTCCAGGCTCTGACAAATCTTGGGTTCATATCACTTGCCATGTTATGGAATTTTGTATTTATTTCATGGATTCCAAATCAGCTTGCGGTACATTGAGCTAATCGCTCATTACAGCTTACCGTAAATGATCTAATAAACGCCCACTCTCAAATAAACGCAACGCATCTAATAGACGCCCCCCTTGAGGTGTATAGTTTGTATTAGACGCCCCTCTCTAATAAACGCCCCTTGTCTAATAGACGCCCCCCTTCTCCCACCCCACCCCCCAAGAATCGCATCAAAAATAAAGAAACCTCTTAGAAAATCACGCAATTTATTTAGTTTTCTTCTTGTTTGACCAACAATGGCTTGCGAACAGCATTTTGTTCGATGTCTAGTTCGTTATCAAGACAGCGCTCTTTTATCTTCTTTTTTTTTATCTTTTTTATCTTCTTGATTTATTGACTCAATATGTCAGTTAAATTGAAATAAACGCCCTTCTCTAATAAACGCCTGATATCTATTAAACGCCCCCCCTAGAACCCCTAAAATTTAATAGACGCCCCGGGCGTTTATTAGATCATTTACGGTATGTAGTACGTTTGATAGTTTACAACTGCTTTAGTAGAAGAGCCCATATAACTTCACTGACAAGGGCTATGCCAGCTTGAAAAGTGCGTGTTTTTGTATGTCTCTCTATTTCAAACACTAACCATCGAGAACAAGGAAAAGAGCATCATCATCATCATCGTTATCATCATCATCATCGTTACTATCATCATCTTTTCCCCCTGAGGGTGTGGTATATTGTTTTCATTCCTGCGCCCAAATAACTTAAAATCCAGTGTAAAGTTTCTTTCATCCTAAATGAACTTGTGGCTAACTTATTTCTCATTATAGTTTATGTTAAAACACGGTCACAGAGAACTAATTCTTCATCCCCTGACCCAAGAACTCATGAAAGCAAAAAGGTACATGAAGTTATAGACCACAAATTAATCGCCTGGGGGCTGTCTCATGTGAAAAGGTTAGGAATGCCCGTTGTCTCGCCTAGAGGTGTAATTCAGGGATTTTGATTTCACTTCGTACTTTTAATTTATTTATTTATTTACAACAAACACTTATTACAAACACAGTTATTACTAGGCTGGCTTGCAAATAGCGAAAAGTCAATCGCGGTAAGCTAGACTGTACACAGAATACAAATGATGTAACAGAGAATTAACTCTGAAGTGTAAATTTTAGTACTAATTTAACGCATGAATAACCCACTGGGCGTTAGCCCTAGTAAAGGGAATCAGGGAACCACACGAGGTAAAGAAAAAATCTTTTGACCTCGGTGGGAATCGAATCCACGACCTCCGGATTAGATCTACCGTCACTCTGCCGATTGAGCTACGAGGTCGGACAGAGAAAGTCGGGGTCGATTTAGATGGTGGTCACAGTGTTAAGGGGTATCTTTCCGATGAGCGCCCTGACCATTTCACGTGAGAGTTCCCCCCGGGAACATTAACATATAGAGTACCCCAGGGAGATTAACATATAGAGTCACCACGGGGAGATTAACATATAGAGTCCCCCGATGTTATTAACATATAGGGTGAGACAATGCGTGGCCTCGAGAGCCAGTACACCCATTCAACCATAGAAATGTGATATAACGTGATTCATATAAACTTTAACTTTCTAATAGGGCTTTTATAAACAACTTGAAAATATTAAATCTATGAGGGCATCGACCAGTATGTGCGACAGTCTCAAACGCCATTTATTCGTGACATTTATATCATATATCATATCAAATATATCATTTGGAAGTCATTTATTTCGTTGCAATTGAATTTCCAATCCCATTCCTCTTTAATAGATTTTTAAATGCTTCTTTTGATTATAATTTTTTTTTAATCTTCTCATTGCTTACCTGTTAACTACTTTGCTTACAAATTGACTACCACGTGGTGGATTTATTGACTGACTGACCGACCTACCGACTGACTGACTGACTGACTGATTGATTGACTAACTGACTGATTGACTGACTGACTGACTGACTGACTGACTGACTGACTGACTGGCTGGCTGACTGACTGACTGACTGGCTAGTGCACTGATCGACAGACTGATTGACTGACTGACTGGCTGACTGACTGACTGGCTGGCTGGCTGACTTGCTGGCTGGCTAGTGCATTGATCGACTGACTGACTATATTGACTATAAGGGCAAACTATTTTTGTCCTTAAGTAAAAAAAGTCAAATACAAGATAGACAACTCGACAAAATATCAACGTGGGTTCTGAGGTAAATCGGCTGCTAACGGTTTGATTTTGTTCTTATTCGGCAGGTGTTCCTTAAATATAAAATACTTTTACCTGTCTTTCTTCATATACTCCTTATTTACTCTAAACTTGACTTTCCTTGTGCTGTGCCTTAATTCGTGGTCCATAGACTCACAACGGAACTCGACCTCTGAGTTTACTCGGGTGAGTCACTTTAATTAGAGTAAATAGATGTTTAACGGAATTAATCTGGTTGCCTGTCAGATATAGGCTCTAAGAGTTCAGTCGACAGTAAAACGATGCACTGTCGTAAGTAAAAAATCGGCTGGGGTTTTTAATCTAGTGTACGTGACCTAGTTTATTTTTCCCAGAACAGTTAACAGCTTTGAG
>JAEMPF020006021.1:0-16792 GCA_022496165.2 Catalaphyllia jardinei | reverse complement strand
TTGTAAGCGGGCAACTGTCATGGCTGGTATCCCTTTCTTGGGGTTGAAGATTGAGGTCAGAGGCTCATGATCTGTCACCAGCGTGAAGTGGCGGCCAAACAGGTACAGGTGGAATTTCTTGACTCCCCAAACCAAGGCTAAAGCTTCCTTGTCAATCTGTGAGTAGTTCCTTTCTGCTTTCGTAAGGGTACGTGACGCAAAGGCTATGGGTCGTTCTGAGCCGTCTTCCAGTACATGCGACAGCACGGCCCCGACTCCGACTGATGAGGCGTCGCATGCTAGTTTCAATGGTCGTTCTGGATCATAGTGGGTAAGGACCATGTCTGATGCTATGAGTTTCTTTACCGAGGTAAAGGCCTCCTCGCACTCTGTGGACCACTTCCATGGCTTGCCTTGTTCTAAGAGCCTGTTTAGGGGGTTGAGGGTGGTAGCCAGGTTAGGTAAGAATTTATGGTAATAGTTTACCAATCCCAAGAATGAACGGACTTGTTGGACGTTCTCTGGTCTTGGGGCATTGACGACGGCATCAACTTTCTCTTGAGTCTTGTGTAGCCCATGTTGGTCCACTTCGTGTCCGCAGTATGTGATCTTCGTCTGGAAAAATTGGCATTTCTCGCGGTTTGCTCTTAGGCCATGTTCCTTTAACCTCTTTAGTACTTCCTCCAGGTGGGCGAGATGCTCTTCGTCATCTTTTCCTGTGATTATCATATCGTCTAAGATGCAGCTTGTTCCTTCTATTCCTTCCAGAATTTGATCCATTGATCTCTGCCAAATTGCTGGGGCTGACGTTATCCCAAATACCAGGCGATTGTATCGGTACAATCCTTGATGGGTGTTAACTGTCAGGTACTCTTGTGACTCTTCCTCCACTTCCATCTGATGGTATGCCTGTCTAAGGTCGATTTTGGTGAACTTCTTCCCCCCTGCCAGGTTAGCAAATATGTCATCGATGCGAGGGAGAGGGTACTCTTCAGACTGCAGTTGGGGGTTTATGGTGATCTTATAGTCGCCACAGATCCTTACTGTACCGTTTGGTTTGACAATGGGTACAATGGGCGTTGCCCAGTTGCTGAATTTGACTTTGCTCAGTATTCCTTCTTCTTCTAGACGTTTCAGCTCAACTTCAACTTTGGGTTTCATGGCATATGGAACAGGCCTTGCTTTGTAAAACTTGGGTTGACTGTTTTCCTTAAGCGTTAGTTTTGCTTTGGTGGACTTGAGTGTGCCAATTCCGTTTTGAAACACCTCACTGTACTCGTCCAGGAGTTTCTCTAATTTCTTTTGGGTTTCTTGTGGTGGCTTCTCTTTTGAAATAGTGCAGATCTGTTTCCAGTCGAGTTGTATCTGGTGTAGCCAATCTCTTCCAAACAAGGCTGGGCCTTGTGTCTCCTCAACATACAATGTTAAGTTCTTAACCTGATTGTTGTGTTCCACACGAACAAGGAGTTTTCCTTCTGGTTTTATCTTCTCTCCTGAGTAGGTTTTCAAAATGGCTTTGGTGTCCACCAGTGGTGTGTCTACGAACATTTCCTTGTATTTTTGCAATGGAAGTGTGGATATTGCTGAGCCCGTATCGAGTTCCATTTTCAGTGTGCGTCCGTTGATCTTTGGAGTAACCCAGATGACCTCACCAGCTGTTACTTGGTTAACATTGTTTACTTCTAGTGATGCCACTAAGCTGTCTTCATCACGTTCATCACCCATCTCAAAAGAATGCAGATTTGGTTTATCATCCTTTCTTCGTCGGTTAGTATTCTGATTTCTTCCAGAGCGGCAAACTCGTTGGATGTGGCCCAGTTTTCCACATTTCCGGCATGTTTCCTTCTTGAAGTAACACTCAGATGATTCATGGGTAGTACCACCGCATCGATAACAATTCTCACGGGGCTTCGGTTTCACATTGTGTACTCGTTCGTTTTCAGTGTTTATTTTGTTAACTTCAGATTCTTTATCACCCTGTAACTCTAAGGTATCTTTTGCCGCAGCTTCCATGGCTAATGCAATTTCCGTCGCTTTTGCTAATGTCAACTCTGGTTCGGAGAGCAATCGTTTCTGGATAAGTTCATTGTGTAATCCACTACATCTATCCCTTAATGCATCATTTAGGCTCGCTCCAAATTCACAATACAGTGTCAACTTCTTTAATTCAGCAATGTAAGTACTTACGGTTTCACCTTCCAGTTGGTTTCTCTTGTGAAAGCGAAATCGCTCTGCGATCAGCAGTGGTTTAGAAGAAAGATGTTTCTGTAGGGTTTTCACGATGGTTTTGAGAGACAAGCTGGATGGTTTCGCTGGAGCAGAGAGGTTTCGTAATAGCCCATACGTTTTGTTTCCCATTAGGCTGAGTATCACTGCCACTTGCTTGTCTTCTTTAATGTCGTTGGCGATAAAGTATTGCTCTACTCGTTCAACGTAGGCATTCCAGTTGTCGTTAGTTTCGTCGAAGGCTTCTATCTTTCCAATCGGCATATTGTCATAGACCTGAACGTCTCTCCTGTGGGCTCTGAAATCTCGTCGCCAATCTGTTGTGTATCGCGGATTTAAGTCAGACGAAAGACTACAACTCGACACAAACTCAACATCTATATTTCAACATGGCAGTTCTCTAATCTACAAGATACGCACGTGGCACGCGTGCGCATATGTGACAGATACCGCGGGTCGGCATGCCCGACATAGCATGTACATTCCGTTGTTACTAGAATAATTAGCTTTTTTCCTACTTATAAATTCAACTTCTAACGCTTTCTACATTAATTAACTGAAGATGACAGAAGTTTCTGTCGAAACATGTTTTATAAACTTAAAAGTGTTGTCGTATTCGTTAAAGTTGTTATCCTATATCAAATTAAAGCTTATAGAGCTGGCTATCACACTATACTAAGAATTTTAAAATAGAATGAATTGTCGAGTTTTACACGACCTTTAAATATGGGCATCTGAATCATCATTCGGCTCTTTTTTGAAAGCTACAAGTCTTCAAATTTTGACAGTAGCTAGTTTGTCGTTTCAACACATGAGATTTATATTTCCAAATACTATTTTTCTTCGAGAGCGATTTCTCTGCGATCACTCCACATTTTCTTAAATGGTATTTTGAAAGGGTTCTGTAAGTTTTCACTGAAATTGAATACGGCAAATCTCAGACATATTCAAGATTTAGCACTTGGGTCTGGGAATTGAGGGACACATTGGATAAGCGAAAAACAAAATTCACATTGACTTGTAACTTTCAAAAAATGATTTGGACGCTCGCATTTAGCGGTCATTCTTGGTACAGTTTGATAGCTGGCTCTATGAGCTTTAATTTGATATGGGCGTAGATTACTACAATTAAAACCGCACGCGCTAAGTCGCTTGGACGCAAGACACCTCTAAAGGTATACAGTAACCTTAACGTTCATTTTGTATTGCCTTGCAGTGTGTTTAAAGCGGGAATCTATGTAACAATGATGTTTGAAGTGCTTAGAACTCTTTTGGTGGTAAAGATTTTAAATGTTAAAGTAATACATTTAACGAATACCAATACTATTAGTTATAAAATGGCGCAGAATGTTTCCTAGATTTGACCATGGGAAAAGGAGTGGTGGATTTGTTTTAGATGACATTTGGACATAATAGAATGTTTCATACATGTTAGCAAACGAGAATGATACGAGCATGTGTGAAACCTATTAGACATAAAGTGACCTAGGTTTGCACAAAGAGATTGGAATGATGGATATTTTTAGAAGACAAGGCAGGTAAAATTATTTGGACATGGTTAAAAATTTTGTATATGTAAGCCGAAACAATTTTTAAAACAAGATACAGGCATGATCATACAGAGTTTGTGGGGTTTATTGCGCGGAGCCTCTATTGTTTTAGCCTGAATTTCAATGGATCAAAATTGGGCTGTTAGGTTCTTAGTTTAGACGGAGAAAGAATATTTTTTGATTACCAGAAAAATGATTAAAATTAGGTTTGGTCCTTGAACATACAGTGTATTTATTCACAACTGTATTAGGTATTTTCTTGTAATATAAATTTGCAATCTTAAAGTGACGCTGTTTGTCAAAGGTTAACTGCAACCCTGCTTGATCCTGCTTGGGTAAACAGGTTCTTGTATATTTTCTTACACAACGATCTCACAATAATCAAATTTATGCTGTAAAATGGTGCACCTGGTTTTATTCGTCAAAGATTTGAGGTTCTTCTACACGCTTTAGGAAAAAAATTGTCATGTGGTACCATATGGATATTAATTTTAACAAAAACCATATTTCCTCCAGGTTTTCTCAGTGTTTTTTCTTCTTTTGTTTGCGTTTGCTTTGGTCTTCCATGCGCTGCTGTCAAGAGAAGCAAACGTAAGTATTAGTATTTGGTTATCGTTTATGTATAAACCTCAGAGACGTGCATCTTGTCTTGAAAACTGAAAAATCCTTCATTTTTTCGTCGCTTGTAATCCTCAGCAGGAAGGAAGAAAGAAACACAACTGAATGCACGTGTTCTAGCTGTCATCCTGTATCTCACTAAAACACCAAGAGTGCAACATATTGCAAGCTTTCGGCTACCCTGTTGCGACTTGTTGCGATATGCTTGGTATTGAGAATCGAACTAGTGCATATGCCCGGGAGCAAAATTGTTGTACGAAACTTGGCCACTACTACAACTTCAAACAACATCTGCGAACGTTGCATGAAAAATTTGATCATTTTCAAATTTGAGCCAACAACATCCAACATGACACCGACACGCCGCGCACCACAATGTTGCAATATGTTGCGTTGAAATGTTGCAATCGTTTGGCCGGGCCTTTGCTGAACAGCTGTTTACAGTTTATCTGTTTCAAGTAATTGATTCGCATTTTTTGATTCACCAAATCTTAATTGCGTGGTTGCTGCGTGTGACCTGGTGTTTTAAGTCAGCTAGACGTGCCATAGACTGCGAGCAGTCTCTCTTTTCCTCGAAAACCGAAGGGAAGAACGCCGCACGCACTGCACGCTCACAGTCTCGCTCGCATGCTTACTTGTTTTGCGTTCTTCCGATTTTAGAGGAAAAGAAACATTGCTGGCAGCCTAAACGTCGCATGCAAAAGGGAAGGATGGACCTCGGCTGTTTCGAGTGGGCCTGACCTGAGTATAATGATTCTCAACAAACGATAGTAACATTGCATTTCCAATGGACCACAACGTATTATCTGGTCATTACTCTTTTATTTGCAGGCGTCAAGGGCAGGTATCAAGCTTGAACAGGATGACGAGGTAGGTTGAAAGGAGGGCGTAAATTATATGGAAAACTCTTTTTTGCGGTTGTGCGTGAGTCGAGCCAAGAATGTAGTCTTTTTGGTCAGATCAAGGACTACATTTTTGGCTCAATTGGATCTTTCAAAGATCAGACGGGCCATCTGTAGATCACTATGGGCCATGGTCAAATGTTGGACTTGAGCAAAAACTATGTATTGACTCATCAACGATTGCCAGTCTTTACATGACGTCACTAAAATTCAAACTAAAAAACCGTGGATCCTCCTGAGATTTTACTTTCATGATGTATATGAGTAGCTGAAAACCGCTAGTCATACAAATTTTCGCTCCAAATGGGTTCTTGGTTTTGTGATAGACTGCGCTTGAATTTCTAAGCTTTAGCGTGACGCGGCATTCACATGACGGGCGAGGGAGCTGTCATGTTAGTTAAAAAATGTATTTTTTCGGAGAATTTGGCCATCTGAACAGTTCTTGTATTAGAAGAAGTATTATTTCAATGTTTTTGAGTTCCTCGAGGGATAAATTCACGCTTCTGTGGGAAAACTCAATGACATGTTTCTGTCGGTTTCCGGCCGCCATGTTGGTGCCCATTCAAATGGGCACCAACATTCTTCTATATAAGTAAAGGAGGTGGAGTAGAAAGGGATAACCTCTTCTACCTCTTTTCACAATTTATCATGTATTTTTGTCGTCAATGTATTGTTGTTAGTTTTTGTTTGCTCTCTGTGGGTGATTAATTGTGAACAAACTATTATTATTATTAACATGGCGTCTCCATAGAAATCTCTATAAACTTGGGTAAAAAGTTCCTCCGCACATCTTTCATAAGAAAAGTTGCTCTGACCTGAATCTTGGCGAGAGTCTTTGCATATTTCCCTTCTTTCTTTTCTCGGATTCTAGACTTTATCAAATGAACGGTTTGAGCTATTCTGAATGCGTGACTCTGAAAACCAGCAATTGTGCCTTTTTGATGCCCCTCTGTAGCATATTGGATCATATTAGGCTCGTTTGTTTGACTACGTCTCCGCGAAACAGTATCCAAGGTTCACCTGATATTCCACCAACTTTACTTCACCTGATATTACAGGTAACCCAAACGTAATATGAGAGTTTGTGTGGAGAATTGTAGCTGAGATATAAAGAGTTTGTATGGAAATTAGGAGATGGCATTTAAATCGTTGAATGTATAGGTAATTTACCGAATAAAGACTCTTGAACATTCAATGTTGTCATTTTTTCTCATCCTGGAGAGTTTAAACGAGATTTAAGCGAATTTTGATATGTTTGCCCTACGGTGTTATATATATCAAAACACTATAAATAGCAAATATATCAAAATTCGTCCAAATCTCGTTTTAACTCTCTAGGATCAGAAAAACTGACAACATTGAATGTTCAAAAGTCTGTATTCGGTAAATTACCCATACATTTAACATAACCATCATCTCCTAATTTCCAAACAAACTCTTTATATTTCAACTACAGTTCTCCATACAAAACACTTATATTACGCTTGGGTGACCTGTGCCAATATGTAGCTGAACTGCGCACCAAAACGGTACCAAGAGGGAAGGATATTTAACAATTAGACTACCAGCCCGAGTTTTCTACAAGCAGATAGTCAACGAGGCACAGACGAGTTGACTATCGCACGTAGAAAACGAGGGCGAGTAGTCTGATTGTTTTAGTATAAATTTACTGTAGTCTCATTGCCTAAAAACAAAAAAATGTCAAGCAGCGCGTAGAAAAGAACTGTTTTATTACGTCAGGTTAAAACGTGACGTGCGATTTGTGCTGATGCGTAACTGCTGACTATCAGCAGATAGAAAACGGTAATTTAGCCAATCAAATTCATGGATTCACAATAGACTACGGTAAATTTATACTAATATGTCATATATTATACTATAATTATTTAACAATTAGACTACGAGCCCAAGTTTTCAATGAGCAGATATGCGCCTCGTTGTCTATCGCTTGTAGAAAACGAGGGCGAGTAGTCTAATTCTTTTAGCATAAACTTACCGTAGTCTCATTGCATAAAAAGAATAAAATGTCAAGTAACGCGTAGAAAACAACTGTTTTATTATGTTACACCAGGTTCAAACGTGATGCGCGATGTGCACTGATGCGTAACTGTTTTCTATCAGCAGATAGAAAACGGTAATATAGCCAATCAAATTCACGGATTCACAATAGGCTACGGTAAATTTATACTAAATAGTATTATACTATAATTACATAGTATTGCTATATTAAATCACTTAAATTACTGGTAATTTTATGTTCTTGTCGTCAGGACCCCTTTGGCAGGCTAGATCTGTCGCTATTGAAGGTGTTGGATATGATGATCGGCGAGTTGGAATACAACACATTTTTTGTTGACAAGACGCTGTATCTCCCTGATCTGACGAGATTTATTTTTGCCGTATTTTGTGCTTTGATACCTATAGTTTTCATGAATTTATTGGTTAGTAAGATTTTATCATTTTTATTCGTTATAATTCATTATAATGAAATCAAAATGCCGTTAATATGTTAGCTCCATATCTTCATTAAAGTGATATTTCGTACTTGACGGTTCGATTGCCTCCATTGTTTCCTCGATACCGTGATTGGTACGTGAGATGAAACATCAAGCGCTGCTTGCAATTCAGGCCCAACTGTTACTCAAACTTGCATTTTTGTTTTACTCGCGATAGACTCCTACGAAATCCCTGTGAGCGTGTGGCAAGAGGAGGGTACTTTGAAGTCCTGAAATGCTGTTATATTCAAATATATCCAACTAGTTTTTTGCTGTGCTTTGGAAAAGCTGTTAATCTTCAACACCTGTGAAATTTGGAGTGGAGTAATGTGGAACTCTTGTAAAAGAAGGAGAGGAACACAACTTGGTCAGTGATATAAAGCGGGACATACCAAAATTCGACACCGTCTTTCTTCACTCAAATTGGGACAGCTTACGACGAAATTACTTAAGCAAAATTCCAACAGACGTGAATGTATAGAGTTGTGGGCATAAAAACGTTCGGGAATTTCGGATTTCCCCCACGCTACACCCGCAAAAATCCTCACAGCGAGTACATGTGTGTACAGCGAGCGAGCGATGACGCAATTTGTTCTGAAAATAGAAAAATTATGCTATATCATAGGGGCAGCCCCCATATTGAAAATGGCGCTCGCTTACGGTCTCCGTGCCAGATTATGGCTCCTGCTATAACCGTAGAATCTTAGGCTCAGGATAGCAGTGAGATCCTTTCCTTGAAAAAATAGTTTTATTTTCAAACAGATTGGCTTGGCTGTGGGTGACATTGAATCGATTCAGAAAAACGCCGAATTGAAGCTGTTAGCGATAGAGGTATGAAACAAAATTACTTTATAACAGGAATTAAGTGTAACAGCTGATCCTCGAGTCGAAAGCGTGTCTGTTCATTGCCAATCTTAATCGCATGGTCTTGCAGCATTTGTTTGCGTGATATGCCCTTTGTTTTGGGCACCAAGTAATAAAAACATCTTAGGCGTATACCGGGCCCCTCTAGGCAACTGCCTTGTAGCTGAATGGGCCATCCTGTTTTTAAATAAATGTATATTTATTTTCTAGGGTTGATCTTGAGGAAGAACAAATTTTTTAACTGAGTTAACTTGAAGTCTCCGAATAAAATACATCTCTATTTATATCGTTATTTTATTACTTCTGTTTTTACTTTTATTTTAGATCGAAGATGTGTACTCCTTTGAACGTCGCCTACCAAACTGTTTTCTTCGTCGCATGCACAAGTCAAGCGTCACAAAATATCCCAATAAACGGGGCTGGCGTCAGAGAGGAGTTATGGTAACGAAGTTACTCCCCATCTTAACTTTGTTTCTGGAATTTAGATGAAGATGTCGATACGATCAGACTTTTATCCCCAAACATTTTAAGAGTAACTTAGGAAAGATAAAAACCTTGTGAAGAAATTTGGAGACGGAAAGGAAAGGACAGCATGGTATAATGTGCTTTTTAGAGACCGTCGTCCATCATTTTGAGCCTGTGCTTGTCGAGGCTGGGATATGCATACTAGATATGAAACGCTTTCGAGTAGCATAGCATGAAATATCTCACGAGTCAGTTGCATTTTACTTCTTATTCTACGAGAAATTTAAAACGTTTTTAAACTATTTTATATTGTGCCATAAAATTACAGTGGCCAACACAATGCTATATACACCTGTCAATCAATGCCAGTATACACGCGCCAATCAATGCCAATATACACGCAGAGTAGGATTGCAAGGTTAGGTGTAGAGTAGACAACGGTTTCTCTGTGTTCTATGGCATGGTATAAAATAAATTACACAGTTTTGGCTGCCTTGTAAGTGATATGGTCGCTTTTCTACGCATTTTGTGTAAAATTGCCAGAATCATTAATTAGATTTAACTAACTAGTGGAAAAAGTCTTTCATGGTCTTTTCTTGTCCTTTTCTTTTTCTTTCCTTAAGAGTATTCGCCGATTAATAGCAGGAATGAAGGATAATTTGGCCTTTGAACAGACAGATTGTGAAGGTTTTGAGCAAGTGGCTGCATCTGTCTATCACAGAATGGATGCCTTGGAGCAAAAGTGAGATTCCTGCTATCATATAGTGCATGTTTTTATCTCAGTGACCTTAGAGAATTCATATGAAGTTTACGTAGCTTTCTTATGCGGTTAACTTTAAAATCAAGTGACGTTCTTGCTAGGGGTATCGAATGGTCTTTGCGAGCATTTGCGGGCATGCGAGCAGTGCGTTTATTTTTGCAAGCACGAGCATTGATCAAGTTTCTCATAAGAGCAGCGAGCACTTTAGAAATTACCAGCTGGAATCTCTCTTTATTAGAACGTTGTTTTGCGCCAAGTAATCTGGCTGACACTTTCAAAACAGGACAACAGGCGCAAAGCTAGGCAACATGATAAGGCCTTATCGCGGTTCAACAATTCCCAGTACTGGCTTACAGCCAATTATGCCTTGTTTACTATGCCGTTTGCTGCAAAATTACTTTACTTAACTTCACGAGAGTCAGTGGGTGGACGCTAAACGGGATACATTGTTTCCAGTGTCAGTTTTTGTTTTCAAGATGCAAATTATGCTCACGCTACACGACAGGGAATTTTGACGAAAATCCGAGCGTGCGAGCACGAGCAAGCGAGCACTTATCTAATTTTTGCGAGTAATACGAGCAAAGGCCAAATTTTGTGAGCACTTTCAAATTGGATGGGGCCATTCGATACCCCTTTTGCTGAAGATTAGCATTATCTCCCCGACTACCTTCTAATCTAAAAATCCAAAGGAAGTCAGAAAGAGGATCAATTCGTTTTCATGTTATTGTTTTAGGGTGGACAGACTAAGTGCTAACATTGAAAACCAAACAGAGATGTTGGAAAAAGTTTGCAAGTTTCTTGCAGCTAAACAGGATATTGACATGCCGGCTCTCAGTCTCCCGGCCGCAGCACTAGACGTCAAGCTGTGAGAAGGAATTTCATATACATATGCGGCTGCTACACGAGTCAGTGTCCGAGGAATATATTCGGAGCTCTCGAGATGATAGCTGAAGTACAGCACGAAAAATGCCTGTACCTTTGAATCAATATAACAATTGTCCCCACAGCTGAGACGTAGCATCAATCTGTGACCAGGCTCAACAAGGTTACCCACTAAGCAAGAATAGATCAAGACAAATGTGCTACAAGCTGACAGTGAAAACACAGGGAGTGTTAAACACATTCTTTCCACATTCTTTTATTCCTGGACGCTGGATTTAGCCAGCCGAGCGGAATAATTGCAGCACGTTATTTAATCTCGCACCTTTGGGTCGAAAAGGTCTTTTGGATGGATGATAGTTTATTTCCTCCTATCGTTAAAGAATGACTTGTGGTGTAATTAACAACAATTCAGCTTGAATGCTGCCATCGAATCATAAACACTTAAATTACAAAATTTGGAATCAAGTCAGAAATTTACTATTTTTCAATTTATTCTTGCTTGGCAATAATAGCACTTTTTTTATTATGGCGCCGTTTCAATAAAGCTACAGCGTTGAAAGAGAAAAGACCCTTTTCATCTATATGGTGCCGAGGAATATTGTGTAGATATTCCTGTAAGTGCAAATCTATATCGAAATCGATATGAAGCAAAGGCCTATCCAATTAAAAGTACATTTATTAAACCGAAACGAATAAGTGGTATTTTTGCCTTCACTACACAACCGAACACAGTCAAAGGTTGAGGCGCGGGTGCGTTGGTCAGCCAAGTCCAAGATATGTTTTAATTGACACAAAAATCTTATAATAATGTGGATAAGAGATACATGAAATAACATCCTACATGCACTAAAGCCGGACACGTAAACACTAAAAACCTCTTATTAGGGAAATTAGGGATTGTGTACCCTATATATACCCCGACCAAATACAGTGGTGCCATCTTCGGGCTTTCAACGTTGATATATAAACAAGAGAATGAAAGATAAATCAGAGAACACTATTTACACAATAAAAATAAACCTTATGCGAAAGTGCTAGTGGCAAGGCTAACCGTAGAAAGTCACAAGTTTCTCGACCGCCTTTTTTTGTGCAAGCGAACTGCCCATGAGCCTTCACCTACTACGCTCGCAACCAGTTCTCTGTTCCATGTCGGCATTAATTTATGTCAATACTGATTATCACAAAAAACATTTTTAGTCAATCAGTACGTCGATTTTAAAGACGGCATATATTACGAACGTTACCATAGTTGATAACTTTCTTTTCTTTTAACTTTTCTTATCATTCTTTTTTGAGGACGTGGACGGAAGACTCAAATCTCTCCTATCAGTTAAATTACTGGCAATTTTTCGGTTGTCAGCTTTGCCTATCTCATATCCCGGTTACCAGGTAAAAATCATTTCTCATCTCTCAATTGACAGTTATCTCAGCTTTCGGTTTGACTCCATCCAAATGACGGGAAAAGCCGCGACAACGCTCACATATGATTGTACTCACCTTAATTTACGATTAGTTCTCTGAGACTTGAACGCGTCATTCCATCCCAAAGAGAACAGAACATGAATTAATAATATTTAATTTCAGAGGCTATTTGTCTTTTTCTCTTTTTGGTTGGAAACAAATGCATTATCGTCGTCCTTATCGTCGTCCTCAAAGAGAGAAATTATATCACTTAAATTCACACAACGGTTCACTTTTACAGAATGAGGATATTCATGTGTTATGTTATTGTCGTGAGAAGAATTTCAAGTCGTTTATAACGAGCATATCATAGGACCTTTTACTCAAGTTTATGAACCGATGTTCGTCTTTTCGAATCAAACAAGCTCGTTAAATAATGAAAAAGTATTCATTGATATGGCTCTCTACATCGCCGACATGCAAATACATCGATTCATTTTGCAACGCCATAAAGGGACGTTATTAAACCAAGATCGCTGGTCAGATGCAAAATGAAAAGTATGTCTACTGAACAAGAAACAGCTTATTCTGTCCAAAGTCATAAGCGGTACATATTTGAGGTGGTCTATCTATTCTTGCAATATACCGGCTGCCTGGAGAATTCTATAGTTTCCTTTGATCATTGATCAAGGAGAACTCGAGTAGGAGCACTCTAATAAGTGAGAAGATTCTAGTTTTACGCCGGATGTCTCCATCATCAGTGATACACTTTAACGGGTGTGTTAGGCTTGGGATAGATAATTAATACGTAGAAGCTTTTCCACATTAGAATTCCTTGCAAACACTGTCACTTGGTAAACACGATACTATACTTACTACATACAGCAAAACTCTCTTGAAACCTAGAAATTAGACTGAGAAAAAATGGTCCTCGACAAACTGATATATATTTAGGAAAAAGATGATAGAAACAGCATAAAGCTTGTAAACCATAACAATAAAATGATGTTTATTCCACTCAAAATTAGGGGCTTTTCTGGTTAAAATAATTAATAACAAAAATTTCAATTGGGTGTACGACAATAAAACTACACCAGCCAAACATTTCCAAATGCTGTGAGTCCGACCCACGGTTTAAACCAATAACAATAAAACCTTAATAGCTCTTAAGATGATTATAAATTCTTCCTCTATCATGCTACCCAACCTCCACTTACTTGACTGTTTAACGTGTTTTGTGATACAAAAGAGTAAATCATACCCTGCACTAAGATGTAAAGCAATACATCAGTCTAGTTTTAAATATGTTACAAAATGAATTTCATTTTTGCATTCCAAATAGTTTTTCAATTTCGATTTCAACATGATCTGGTGACAGAGTTCTTAAATCCGAATAAATTATGCTGTTCATTCTGCAGCTGAATAAACTTTGCAATCGATTGAGTTTGCAACTGAATTAACATTTGTACATCTTCTTGAATCACGTGTTTGCGTTATCCAGAGCTCCCAGCTGCTGCCTTCACGGCGTTCCATTTAAATTAATGATAACATTTCTCTACGCAAATGCGATTTTCTTTTACGTCCTGCGCTCACTTTACAAGTTGTAATTACCTACTGACGTACTGTAGTCCAACTTCCTTGGGGTTGGTTATCAGAATTCTTTCAAAATGCAATTTCAGTTCATTGCAAGTTCCTGTTAGAAAAATGATTAAGGGTAGATGTGGACAACTATGAGGTTTTTGGTTTAGAGGTTTCATGTAAAAGCATACATTAGTAAGCTGCATAAACATTCGGATTCTAGCTGGATGTTCTTAGTTTAAAAATTGGCGCAACGAAACATATAGGGCAAACTGTTGCTTAACTCTCTAATCAATCGTCTTCTTATAAACAGATTATTTGCTCTCGATTTCTATCGCATGACAGTAGGCGCAGTCCGGTCCAAGTTCAGTATCACGCATAGATATCGGGGACAGACAATCTAACTGTTTTAGTATAAACCTACTTACTAGTCCTTCAAAACTTATGTTACGTTTTTACTGATAAAACGCAAAGACGCAGCTGCCATTATGTTAACAATTGCACACTGCTAGGTTCCTCACTGTCTACAGCCGTATGGACTGTGAGTAGCGTATAGCCAAAAAGAGAACGACATACATGATAGAACGTTGAGAGCTTCTGTCATAATAACATTAATTACGTGCCACTTGATTTATCGTCCAGGGCCGGGTTGTTCAAAGCCTGATTAAGCTGACCCAGGTTAGAGAGAATTTTGATTTCTGTTTTGTAACATTTTGCTGAGGTGTTCTGTTTATATTGTCTGCCTGCAGTCTTAAGCTGTAGTAATCTCAAACTACACCAGACGTTAGAGGTGAAATACATTTTTAAACAAGAAAAAATAGTGCTGCAGTTAACGTTTAATCCTGGGTTAACGTTAACTGGGTTTCGATCACTCACGCGCTCGTTCGCTCGTTCACGTGTACTACGCTTTCCATTTGATAAAAATTTCTGATTTGGGTTTTCTAAAACTTTCGTCCATGAATGGAGAACACGTCTTTGAAAAAGAGGAAAACCTCAAGGGGTATACCCAAATTTTTTAAAAATAAATCAAAATTTTCCACTAAAGCCATTTCAACTGCCTTACATTCTGCCCTACAAATCACTCCCCAATTACCCCTGATTGGGTCTGCAGGGGTTGTAAGTTGAATACTAAACTACTTGCTTGCATATTGTGTTAAAAAATCGAAGCGTTGTATCCTAAAATGAAATAAGAATTTATTGGTTCTTAATTGTTTCGGTAGTGATTTGATTGTAAATCTATGCTTTGCGTCAACACGTTTGGGAGAAAGCCGGGTTAGAGAAGACGTACGAGATTAGACGAGATGGAAGGCATTTTACCAAAACACTAGTGACGTTTTTCTTATCAGTGGTGTAATTACCTTAAAAAATAATATTGGACACCTTGAGCAGTTTAGCTCTTTTACTCATTAATAATACTTTGAAATCCAAATCCAACTGAACTTTGCCAGCTGTATTTATTCTTTTTCTTTTCAAGAATTACTTTAGTGGCGTTTCGATGTCAAAATCGAATAAAGATTATTCTGCTTCGTAAATCTCAATCTCAGAGAATAATGTCAGACATCATATCGTAAAGAGTTACACCTCTCATATAACCACGAAATTACATATACAATTACATATACATATAAAATCATAACAAAACAAAATATTTTTTCCCTAGTGTTTCTGTTAATAACTTGTTTTTGTTTTAGTCCCAGTGAGATCTAGAAATTCTCAGCTGTGTTTAAACTTTTTGTTTGAGTTATGATGACTGCGAGTTCAGAAAGGGTATTCGTTGTTACTTACGCTGTCCGAGTTGAGTGGCTCGTTGCTTCATTACGGGAGATATTCTGAATCGAAGGAAGCATTCAGCGGAGCAAAAGTTGTACACGCTGAAGAGTGAGTTTTTTTTTTTATCAGTATATTTCATCAGAATTTTCTAAGTATAAACCGTAACAATATTTCTTATTCATACACTGACTTTCAACTCTGTTTCATTACTTCATATTATTGTAAATCAGAAGATGTTACTTCTAGACCAGAACCTTTAAGAGGAATGAAAACTGGTTTGAAAAACGCCGGGATAGTTCGAGAGGTCATGGGTAAAATTCAGTGTTCGAAAGAGGGAACGAAACCACTTATAGTTTGAGTTATCGGGGGATTTGAGATACCGAGGGCTTAAGAAATCGGGATTCCACGGAGTTATACTTTCTTTTGTGCTATTACGCGTATCGAAAACGTTTCCGGGCGGTATTTTTTTTCCACATGCAGACTAAGAAATAAAACTTGCTGGGGCGGTGACTTGTGACTTAAGTCGGCTTTGTTTGGCTTAATTTATACAGAACCATGCATGTTTTATGTTCTTATTGTCTGCCGACTAGAAGCAGACTAGCATTTCAAAGAATAATCCACCAAACTAAACTAAACTTGCGATATTCCGCGAGACATTGAAAAGAAAAACAAGGTGCTAGAAGGGTCAGGATATGGGTGAATGCTCTAGAGCTTCATGTGTGTTTTTCGTTTACCTTTTTCTGCTTTTCTCAGACCTCTTTTTAGTTATGGCTCTTTGAATTGATGAATGTTTCCTCCGTCAAGAAATGATTTTCATTGAATGATTGCTTTTGCTGCCATTGTCCCGTAACACGGGCGAATATCAGGCAGCAAATACTGCGAAAAAAATATGTCTTGCTCAAACGTTTCACTCGCTTATGTTGGAGGTGCAAATGGCGAGTGCCCGTCATTTCAATTTTGGCTCGCTTACGTACCGACTATCTAACGCTTTGTAGCTGATTGCCTAATCATTTGAACTGGGGGATTTTCTTTCAGAGTCAAGATGGTAAAGTTGGCGTCTGTTTTAATGGTGGTGTTGATCACTGGAATGATTTCCAGTTCTGCTGATGGATGGTTGTCGGGCAGACGCCGGCGACGTATTTTTAGGATCAGGATTCCACCTTTACCAAATCCTCAGCCAGCACCAACTCCGGCTCCGGCTCCGGCTCCGACTCCGGCGCCAACCACAACGCAGCCTCCGACGACAACTCAGCCTCCGACGACAACTCAGCCCCCGACGACAACTCAGCCCCCGACGACAAC